>VNWY01000495.1:0-40759 GCA_009869845.1 Pseudachorutes palmiensis | reverse complement strand
AGTAATGCATGCAATTAGATGTGACGCAATGGGTATTGAACTTTGTGTCGTGCATTTGTGGGAGGATTGATTTCCCAATGCAATTCAAGTTCAGGTGTAACATATTTACCAATAACTTACCTAGTGCATTGGTAATTGCCAGGATAAATGCGTACAGAACTACTACGTACCACATTGCACTTTTTCGCGTAAATGTGGCTTACGACCACCGTCTCTGGCAGAAGAATTGACAATAACTAATTACTGAAGAGTTCCTTAGCTATATGAAAGTGATGCCGAAGTCTCGAAAAAAAAAATACTGGTTTTATTTAATTATTTCGGGAAAACTATTACGGTGTATTTAAATATTAGTGAGAATGGAGGAAATGTGCTCATTCAATCTCATCAAGCCTTTCATTCAACGAATCAATAAATCTCTCAATTACGTCAATTACACAGAATCATGGCTTATGTTCTTATCGGGTATGTCTTATTGTCAGAATCTGAAACTTCTGAATACAGGAAAGCCAATGTACGCCATGATTGCCAAAATACAAAGTGACGATACTGGGAAGATCATTCTCAAAACATTCTACTGAGCCGTCCCTCAATTCTTAATGTGCAATATGCCGAACATGTGTGCGGCTGCAATAAGCTAAACGCATGTAGTGTTATGCAACGTACAGTGAACTTGATCGTTGCGCTTTTATTGCATAAAGATTCAACTCTCAATAAAAAATCAAGTTCAGGTGTAAAATATTAGTCAATGTGATTTGATCACGTACTACGCAAGATTTGACAATTGCAGAAAATACTGGTTTAGAATTCATTTTATGAATAGAAGAAACAATAAAAGGCACAAGCCAAATTCTTTGGAAAGAAGGAAGGCAGGTAAGTCATAACACCTTAAATCACGCATTTTCAAGAACGCACACCTTCCATCATTTACAGAAACTCTTTGATCCTGGCAAATGTAATTTAAATCGAGATTTTATTGGAAAATGGTTTGTTTTATTCTGAACCCAGCTATTCTCATGCTTCTTAACACTAAAAGATTAACTCAATATTTAAAATCCATTCTTTAGTAATGAAGGTTATTTATAAACAAAACGTTTGAGGTCATGAGGTCAGGGCTTTCCCAGTTCCATGATACTCCATTGGAAGCGAAGACGCTGGGAGATCATTGTTCAACACTTTCTTCCATTTTGATCCGCTGTCGTAAATTTGTACTTTCCCGAGTGTTCTCATGGACAACAATGGTTTGACGAGGTTGAAAATATACGGAAACACCCATGGAGCTATGGAATACGTTGATATTTAGCCTTATTTTATCAATGTATTCCAGATATATTACCGTTAATTATGTAGCAACAGTAAAGCAGCTCTGGATAATTTGCTTCGAATTCGCGAAAGAATGTCAGGATAGATTGCACAGCTAAAAATTTTTCATTGTTAAATTAATTAATAATATATTCTTTTAAAATCTTACTTTCGATATGAGCAATTTTCCAAAATGTCAATCCAGATGAATCCAAAATCACAACGAATTGAGTGACACCTTCAGCTTTCTTCGCTTCAACGGAAAGACGGATTTCTTCCAACAGTCTCCGAGTGCGGAGAATGCATTCATTTTTCATACCTTTTTCAACAAATTCTCGAACATCCCAGTCACCGTAAGGCACAACTACAACTGCAATGATTTAAAAAATATTCTTTGTTTTTATAATCAAATATGTAAATAGAATCAGTAAAAAATTTTTACTCGGTCGCCCTTCGGAATCATGGCCGCTCATTGTCCAGCGAAAGCTTTTCTCCACTTCCGCCGGTGCTCTGTATTTTAACGTAGTTTCAACGTCTTCGTTTACCCTCCATTGTAGATTCTTCAAAAAGCATTCATTTTCAAATGAACAAAAAACTATATGTCTTTTAACTCACCTTTTCAAGCATTATCTCTGCTTTGTTGACATCCAACTCCCGAGCTCGTAGCCACCGGATCAGAAAATCGTCCTCCAAATTATCCGTCGTGAGTTTCATCGCACGTGGACGGAACTGAAATTAACTCACTTAATGACCTGGGATTTCTAAAATTTTCTGAACAGCGAACCAGCTCAAGTGCTCGCGCTTCATCCCTCGTAAACGACATTCTGATTTATGAAAATCGGAAAATTGACTCGGATACTGTTACGTTTAAAACCTTGAATGCAACGACAACTTTTGGCGAATGAACTTCAAAGACTGAACGCGACCAATTTATGAAGCCAAAGTCTCCCATGCCACTTCATAATGAAAAAAAGTAAAGGGCAGTGGTTGGGACATTGCATACACACGATATTGCATAACACTAAAAACGTCAATCGTTTTTTCTCAAGGAGCATTCCTGTTATATCATTTTATATTATTGCACGTGTATAGAATGTCCACTCTTTATAATTATTTGGCTAAGTCTTGTATTTTAACAAACACAATAGAAAATTTCATTCCAGCATAATAATGAGAATCGCACCTGTAAACGTTCTTGTAAAAATTCCAAATATAATCTCAGAGTTTTTTAATTGGCCCACATTGCAAACACAAACTTGTAAAAGCTTGCAAAATACGTGGCTCCTTTCAAGGACAGCTAGTTTTAACATTTACAAATCACGCTTGACCTCTACGGTAAATAACTAATCTTAAATTATACATTTCAGCTATTGAAAGTGTTAAGAGCATCCACATTGTTCTTTTCCAATTTCAAAAGCAAAAAACTTAACAGAAGATTAAGTTAGTCTTTCGGGAAACCACTTCCTTGTAGCGAAATATTTCTCAGGGTAGAAGAAAACTCGCTGACTCTGCTGCCGTTTTAAAGATTTCTTAAAATTCTTAAACTGAAGGCAAATAAGCGACAGATATTGCACTTTTTTCTTTTCAAAATCAATAAAATTGCTTTCATTTGAGTACTTTCATTTAAGCAAATTGAGTTCAATAGTAGATTCCTCAGTTAAATACAAGAAAACGACAAACAGAAAAGGAAACCAAAAACGTTGGTTTTAAGTATAATTCTGTTAACCACGGTCTCTGCTTTATTTTTTTTAAAACTTCAGTTCGTGACATGTTTACCACGGGATAATTCCCATCTCTTTCAAACTTTTCTAACAAAAGGAGTGCGTATTTTTAGAAATATGTTGGAAAAGATATAATGATGACGTAGATGCATCCACTAGGCCTCATTCTGATCTTGTATAAATAACTTTTACCTATTTTTATCAATATAAGTGCGTAAATAATATATTCGTTTCGTAACTTTTTAACTATAAATGGCTAAAGCTGCAGTTTCTGGACATGGAGGAAGAGCAACGCATTCTCACATTGATCCATCACAGCCTATAGATTTCACTGCTCCGTAAGTATGTAAATTAAGCAAATAAGTCTAAACTACAAATTAAAATACTTTTATCCTTTATAGCTACATCTATATTCCAACTATTTTCCTCATTTTGACCCTCTTGGTCATTCTCTTGATCTGCTGCAGACGAATTTATGCTCGGATAAAAAACGAAAATGACCCAAATGCAGAATCGAGTAAGCAATAAGCCTTTTATATCAATCGCTTGAACTAAAATAATCTTCCAATTTTAGAATATTCGAGACGACAGATGAATGTTCATATGAATACAGTTGGAACGTCTTTGGGTGGAACATATAGATAAATAAATATTCAGATTAATTAAATTCCTGTATCTACTGAAGAGTTTTTTCAATTCATTGCAAAACCGGGGTTTGAGCATTCTTTAACATTTTCGGCGGATGACGCTTATTGCCGAAATGTCGGTGCTGCGCATCGACTTAGTATTAGCAAATTCCATCCCGCCCAAATATCTGGATAGGAAGAACCACGACTACCCTGGATTCGAATATCAGCATGTATCCTTTGACCTGTGAAAGGGTGTTATTGACCTTTCCAGGTGATCAGCGTGCTATTTGGTTGACATTGAAGGCAGATAGCTCCCCCCTGTGGCTACCCAAAATATGAAAATGAAAATGAAAAAGTTCCCCAAATGAAAAACGGAAAATTCACCCAAGCCCCCGACGCCTGCCTCCTTCCCCTTAAGCCCAACAAAAAAAGAAAAAAAAAGAATTTTATATTCCATTTCATATCGTCGTAATATGAAAACTCACCGGAAAAAAGTGGGTCACTCAATTTCAAAAAAACCACCCAGCTCAACTCTTTTTTGTGAAAAGGAGTCGCCATTTTAAAAAACACAACCCCACCCAAAAACACAAAATTCAGATTTAGAAATTATTCACAACCCCCATTAGGTTCAGTGAATCGGAGAAAGTAAAGGTGGACTTTTGCATAAGAAGAAATAAAAATGGACAGGATGAGCCCTCCAGTGCTGCGAGGAAGCCTCGTACCCCCTGGACGAAGTACCCCAAACACTACTAATCATAATTCATTCAACAATGTCAAGGAACAGGCTACTGCTAGCAGTGGACTTGGAAACAGCTTAAGCGGAGGGAGCAGGAGTCATGGGTACTGTCTCAAATGGAAGTACCATCCTAACAATCTTCTTCATATGTTCAATCAGCTACTGCTCAATGAGTCCTTTACGGACGTCGTTGTTGCTTGTGAAGGAAGAATTATCAAATGTCATAAGGTAAATGCATTAACTCAAATTCTACAGCTAACTAAAATTTTTGTTGATGTTTTGTAGATGGTCCTGTCAGCATGTTCGAAATACTTTGAGCAAGTATTCTGCGAGTATCCGCAGCAAAATTCGACATTAGTTATCCTGAAGGACTACTCGTACAATGATGTTCAAGCGATCATTGAGTTTATGTATCAGGGAGAAATTAATGTTGCTCATGTAAGGAGAAAGGACTTTAGTCCGTTTCAAAATGCTACTTTAACTGCTGTAACTGCTTTTTTTAGTTATGGGATTCTGAGTTGAATGTGTTTTTATACGATGATAGGACCGCTTACAGTCACTTCTAAAGGCTGCTGAAAGTTTGCAAGTAAAAGGACTTGCGGACATCACTGGCGGCAATGACGGGGGTGGTGGACCACCGAAAGATGAAACTGAATTTAATCCCAGTGGACATTCCGGCGATGACTCCAATCCACCTTCTCCTACTGGACATCTGGACAGGAAAGGGGAAGCTGGAACAAGCTCATCGGCTCCAGAACCACCGGTGAAAAGGAAAAGAGGAAGACCCCCGATGAATCCACATGCAGATAATTCATCAATTGGTAGGCGTATTGGGTCATTTACGGCATATCGAATTCAATTTTAACCCATTTTTTAATAGATGGTTTGATGAATTTATCTGCACATCCGCACATGGCGGATGAGCACCAATTTGAAGACTTCCCGTTGACCAATATGCTCGAAACGCATTACAACACGGGCCCACGGCCGTCGAAAAAAGCTCGGCGGGGTAAATTACTTCCAGCTTCCGGTTCTTCAGGGCATTTAGGAGAGTTGAGCATGATGGATGCGCATGATGATGAAATGGGATCAGATGAATTTGATGACGATGAAGTATCAGAAGAAGATATCCAAAGCATTGTAAAGATGACAGACTATATAGAAAAGTAAGTTATACTTCTTGTCTACTACGTGTGTCTGGGCAGTTGAAAAATTTCTGTGTTTCAGGGGTGGATCACGTCCTCAGTTTTGGGATGAGCCACTAACAAAGAAAGTAATGAATTCGATTAAAGTAAGTGAAGTTAAATTGTTAATTCGTGCGCGTCTGAATTGTAGAAGAAACTTAAACCTGGTCCTTTCTATAGAACAAGAAGATGGAGATGAAAGCAGCAGCAGAAGTTCTTGGAGTCTCGTATTCAACACTGTATTCGAGATACAGGGAGGTTAGATTTTGCAAATTA
Source organism: Pseudachorutes palmiensis (assembly GCA_009869845.1). Classification (NCBI taxonomy): domain Eukaryota; kingdom Metazoa; phylum Arthropoda; class Collembola; order Poduromorpha; family Neanuridae; genus Pseudachorutes; species Pseudachorutes palmiensis. The sequence continues at coordinate 34,914 of VNWY01000495.1, read as the reverse complement.
AGTAAACCTATTTCATATGAGTTAAAAGTTTATTTGCTTGTAGCTTTACGGCTATCTCAAGATGCCTGCTAACCAAGATACAAACTTCAACTATTACCAAGTGTTGAATTTACTTCGAGCTGGACAAATCTCATTACAGGATGCAGCGAAAAGGCTAAATATCAATGAACGGACACTCACGACTTATTTGTCAACTGCAATTACACCAAAACGACCAAAAAATATGAAACCAGGAGGTTCTCCTGCATCTAATCCAGATCCAAAAGGATTCGGAATGGTGAGCTATACAAATATTTTCAAACATTTTGATAATTCTCATTAAACTTAAATATTTATTCATATTTATTAATTTCAGCTTACACCTCATCAGGGTGCCAGCTTAGTAGACAGCTTGAATCAGAATGCTGAGGACATGTCTCACTCCGGTGGCGGAAGTCAACATCCTGATGAATTCGATGATGAAGATTCAGACGGAGACGAGGTCAAGAATCTTCACATTGCGAAAATAAAATCAGATATCGACGACGGCAGTTGGGGCCCTGGGAGATGAAATCAAGCTCAACCTTCGCTCCACTAATCGCCTATTTACAATTTCCATCCAACAAGCGTTAACAGCTTTTTAGTTTTGTTTTAATTCTACAATTGTTAGCATTTTCATCGTGTTTCTGCACCTAAATTACGACTGGGCCCGACTTTAGTCAATCTTTTTAAAATTACTTTTTATTTGGGGAAATCCACAGTCTAAATATTTTGGGAGAACTATAACCAAGGCTAAGCAACTTCATTAGTCACATTCTTATAATACCAATCATCACTATTAACATTAAGAGAGATTGTTTTTAAAATGTTCCAAATTTTATCCTGTTCCTCCTGAAAAGTGTGTTTTCGATCTCACTTGTAACGTTCAGAATATTTGGTCTTAAGCTAAAGGTTTCAAATCAAGGTTAATTAAGAATCCAAAACGCGTTGCGTATGTGGCGTAATGCCATAACTTTTTCCCAAACCCAATGAAACCCAAGTTGAAAATCCGAACATTTTTAAGTGAATCTAGGTGCTGTGTCCGTAGTATCAAGTTTTAAATTCTTATGTAATCGCTAATTGGATATTGATGTAAAATTTAGTATCAGTTTTACTTCATTGCCTAAAGCCATATAGCAGTGTAGCCATCAAGCCTATGGCGCAACGGCCATATTGGATTTTTCATATTTTGGTTTCTTTAGACAGCTTCTTTAGAAATCTGGACCTTGTTTCTACCAAATCCTTGAATTGCAACCGTGATACACAGAAGTTATTTTATTACTACACCTTTCATTTTATTCATGACCCATTTTTCTAGATGTTAAAGTTAGAATTAAGATTTTGAAGCCATTTTCTAAAAAGTACAATTTCGTGGTTTCAGAAAATTCTCTGAGGAAGAATTGTGTTTTTATAATTATGACTGGAAATGCGCTCTGTAGCCATTTGAAAAAACAAGGTAAATAAAAACACGTTTCAATCGTTTATAACAACCAGCCTTTGCTAATAAAACGTATTTAAAAGCACTATTCTTATTTTTTTTCAACAGCGCTTTTCGTCGCGTCGATCGCTGCGTTTTTTCCGCTTCCCAACTGTGTTTTCTTGATTTTTCAGGAGCAAACAGGCGCCTCAACTTCTGCTCTCATTCGACCGTAGGTTTCGCTCGAAGGTGAACGTCCGATCTCACAGCGCGTCTCCAACCAATCAGATTCCAGAACAACAACCAACCAATCAAAATCAAGCTTTAAATCCTTGATTACTATACAGAGTTAGCATTCATTATATTTCCAGTAGGAAACTTAATTTACCTGCTGGTAATTGCTATCCAGTGAAGAAAAAATTCCTGTTCAAGGACAACCTTTTGTTCCCCTCACTCCGTTTCACTCCGGTAAGCTTATTTTTTCCTTTATATAAAGGTTGCGTTAACTTAGACATTTTATAAAAATAAAATTTATGAGCTTTTATTAAAGTTATTTTTGACAACAAAGTAAAAAGAAGGAGACTTTCACCGGCATCCTTTTAAGAGGATTTTTATTGTCAAAAGACAAAATCTACTTTCTCTGAACGCCCTCCTCTTTGCCTCTTTGGCCTTGTCGTCAGGGTTTGTTTTGGACTGCAAAATATGCTGCATGAACTGCAGTTGCGATTAGCTCCACTTGTGACTTGTGACCCCTCTGACCTTCCCGTATAGAGTCATTAACTTCATGTTCAGTAAAAGGAGCTTATTTCATCCATTTATGCGCCCTGGCTGTCTTTCTGTGACACTCCGGCACATGACTTGACAGCATTGTGTCTCTTCCGAAGCAGCTCAGCTTAAGCTATAAATTCGCGTGGAGCCGTGTGTGCGTAGGGACAACAATTCCAAAAGTTGTCTTGTCAAAATGACGACTCGCTTGACACTTTCATGACGACTACTTCCCTGGAATTGTCGCCCTGGCTTTCACGTTACGTGTGACGGAATCGGGTTACCAACGATTAACTACAATACGTGCATAGATTTATTTATGAAAAGATAAACATCTCTGCCGTTGAGCGCAAGAGCAGAAAGTGAGAAAATCAAGCACTTTTGGCCCTACCTTTGAAATTCAGGATGCATCGAACGATTATCCGATTACATTTCGACGACATGACGAATCCCTTTAATTATTCCTTTTGGTTTTGGTCTCAGCTCTGGAGAATATTGAAGCTGTTCAAGCTTCGCATGGGAAGCATTTATAGGCCATTTCCTTTAAATGACGTGCATATATCCCTGATCGGTTAATTAGATTCTGCCAGTCACTTCTTCCCTGTGTTTTTTCCTTATCGACCATGAGCCCGTCGTTAGGAGGCTTCTAGGAAGATGAAGTCGTTTCGAAGTTACAAGACGGTCGAAGCCATCCTTTGTTAAACGCGCTGTTGTATTTCTATGAGCGCATTGGAGCTTACCTGAAACAATGCCAACAGAGGAGATCAAGATGATAATCACTTGGGAATTAAGAACAGTCGCCTCTGGAAGTGTGCTTATGCGTAGCTTTTGGTTATCCAGTGGCCCATTGAAATCTCACGTAGATATCTACATGTAATTACAGAACTGCCAATTATACAAAAGGGATCAGATAGTATATAGTTAAATTGACAATAAGTTATGGATGGCCCTCAAGCCAAATAAATACCCTATTCCAATTACATTTGTTTCGCATAAGTCCCAAAGTTTCATTGGATCTGGAACAGCTAGTGAATTATGTTTATTTTATGCTCTGTAATTTTGTCCTTTAAAATTCGTTTTCTCCTAGTTTAAATCCTTTTTGCAACTCCTCCAAATGGAGCTTAGTAAGGTGACAAGTATAATCAAACGACGAAACAAAGTCTAATGTTATGGCCGAAATTGCCAAAAACAAGATGTAAAAACCTCAAGTTTCAAGGAGGTGTGGGAGCCATGATTAATGGACTCGGAAATTGATTCAGGTTTTTTTTTCTTTCAAAAGCCTGTACTGAAGGCCTGTAATTTTTGTTTTAATTTGCAACTAGATGTATCAGGTGCAGAATTACAACTACAGACTAATGGAAACTTGAGGTGGTGCAATCTGAAAAATATTTTCCCAGAGAGCATCAATCCTGGAAATAATTTCTGAAAGTTCAGTGCTCATAGTTATTGACCGGCTTAACTGAATTTAACAAGTGCGGATAGGGAGAATGGAGCTGCAGTGTATAATTTACGAGACTTCATCACGCATCTCATTATTCCCATGATTTGTGGAGAACCCTCATTGTTTTCGACTGATTGTTATGTAAATCCAAAATAAAGCTTTCGCCTTGTTTTCTATATACACTACCACGTGGGTGTTTGATCTCATGCGATTTGTTTCAATAGCCTCACGAGTCTCAGACTCCAGCAGCGGGTTCTTGCAAAAACGCAGCATGGCGTCCTGGAATTTTGACGAAAGAGCTATAATAATCTGAGCAAGTTCATGACTGAAGGGTGTGGCAGTTTGTTCGATGATGACACACGATTCGGTAAATTAAATAATTTGACTCATAGCCCGGATCGAACCGAACTGTTGAGGTAATGCTCCGCAGGTGGGTTTTGGTGTGGCAGGTGTGGTTCGTGATTTGCGATCAGGAAAAATAAATCCAAGTCTGAAAATATTATCAATACGAACGTCACCATCCGGTGAGCACAATTCATTCCCTAATATAACGTGGGTTTGACATGTTTAGTTTTTAAGGATATGCGGGTATGCGTGATCGAAAAGTTTTCATTTTGCGTGTTTTTTCGAACACAGCGATGGTCTGTGCTTTTTTAACCCACACGCTTTTTCTTTTTTGATAATGTTGGGATAGCGGGTGAAAGTTATTTAACGAGTCCATGAGTTATTTTTTTTTTCAAAAAATCGGGTTTCAGGTTTTTATCTAAAAAACGATAAATGGAAAAGCTGGACACATGAAAGGCTTTTGAGAATTGTTGCTATGCGTGTGGCTAATGCGCTTGTCGTTTCTTAACTTGGAATTTACAATTGCACTTATGCCATCATCATCAATCCAATTTATCTAATAACTACAAGAATTTTTCAGAATGCAATAAAACATGTTAAAATCCGAGCAAAAAGTTTATTCACCGGCGGTTAAAGTGTTGTAAAGGACTTACACACACACGGGAATCTTACTTAAGCATTTACGAAAAGAACTTATTGCGGTTTAGAGTTCCATGGAGCGGACAAGGGAAATCTTCTTTCATGCTTCTTCTGCTTCCATTATGTCGCTGATCCGTTTGATGTGATGTAGACACGGAATTAATTCCGCACAGCCTCCACGTGTAAAAGACGTAAACAGGATTTTGATTCTAAGCTTCCTGGTGATGGGACTTTGAGCTCAGGAAATGATGATGAGACTAATCCAATAATATAAAAGCATCTCCCAGCAGATTTTCTGGGGAGGAAAGAAAGTTGATGATCTATTGAAATTGTTGGTGAAAAGGAGGCATTTCAGTTTGGGAATCATCAAAGTCCTTCCTTGTGTCCATAGACGCCATTTTTACTGTTATGGCTATTGTTATTAGGACCATTGTGCAAGATCTACTTTTCGGGTTTTTGGTTTACGTATGAATGAGCTAAGAAACTTCTCATTCTCAGGATCCCACGATTCTTGAAATAAGAATCGATATTTGATACGTCCAAAAATTGTAACCACACTCTGGCCTTATGGGCCTTTCTTTAGTTACACTTGTTTTGGAAAAATGACTCAAGCTGAACTAAAACGTCAGGCTCCAGGAAAATGTACGAAGGCCACACACGGCCTGAGAAGCACTGAAACTTGGAATAGCTTTCTATCTTGACTTGCACAATTTTCAGAGTCACAAAGTTTAAGTTCATGTACACACATGAAATTTTGCGAGAGAGAGAATTCATTATAAAGTATAGGCTGAGAAATGGCAACTTTTCAAGTAGGCTTAAGGAACCACTGGAATCAGCTTATGGTGACACTGGATCATATTTCAAGTTTTAAATCCAATTTGCTAAAGTTTTTATGTGGAAGGATATTAAAGGTGAAAAAGTGGTTAAGTGTCTTTATGAGTTTACATTTCCGTAGGACCGGAAAAACTGGTGAACCTCAAATTCACCCCCACTTAGCCTCCTGGAATAGAGATCGCTTAAGGATAAAACGCTTTGAATCTGGAAGTGATGTTTAGGGTCGTATATTATCAATACTTGGAGTTCAGCAGAAGAAGAAGGGAGCATAAAACAGCGGGGATAAACCACAGAAAATGCAAGCCCAACCGACTCGCACCCGAGTCGGAACAAATCTATATAAAAGGGAGAACACTTCTGTAGGAAAAGCTAAAACTTTTGATCAAGAATTGAATAGAATGTCAAGATGGGACCAGGGATAGGGGAGGAAATTCCGATACATTCATCGAAATTGGTTAGGAAAATCCTTGGTTAGGAAGCAGATGTAGAGGAGAGGAAAAATCGGGTAGCCTCGAAGGCCTTTAATGTCTGCTCCGGACTTTTACGCCTGTTGGTGATTTGTGATTTGTGTCGGCAGTCTCCAGCAGGGTTTCTCGTATTCATGAAAATGGAGAATAAGTTGACAATTCAATCCTCCGACGTGGACCTCAACTATTAATTTTTGTTTGTTATAGTCTAACAGTGGATGAGTCGGAAGTACTTTCACCCTTAGACATAGTTCAAATCCCATCGTTCTGGAAGTGATCATTTTTCAGGATTCCCTATATCTACTTTATTCTCTAGAGCCTTTTACAGCATACACTGAAATATGAGCTTCGTTTTTTAGAGCAGAGGAGACTTCATGGGATCACAGAGGATGTGGCTCTGTTCCTGTCAATGAAGAAATTTGAGACAATTTTTCTATGTGTGGTTCTTTTTATCCACTCTGTAGTGGTTACTGCGGCTGAGGTTTTTTAAAAAGCCAGAGACTAAATTGGATCCAATTCTGGATCAAAGGGAGGTTTTTTTCATTCTCGCACGAATGGATTGATGGATGGAATTAATTATATTAGGGGTTTTAAAGGATTAGAATTCAGGACGCGGAGGAGAGCCGGGGCGGGTCAAATGTCGGATTCCCTACAGATCACAAGACGCTTTGAAAAAGTAATTTCCTACTTTACTATTTTACGTAAACTAAAGTGTGGAATTTGGAATGAATTCTTCTGCTCGTGCGTGGAGTTCTTGAAAGTTACACGATACAACCAATCCATCATTTCAATTTCATCATACCAAAGATCATCTGCCCCGCTCTTTTATTATAAGGACTTAACGAAGTTGAAGTTAAGCCTCCGACGACATCATGCTTCCGACGGACATTTTCAACTGTTGAATAAGGCAGACATCTGCCTGCAGTAGTCACTTTGAAAGACCCCGTTCCCACGGACTGAAGGTGTGTTCCCTTTGTGTCAATAGTTTGAACACAAGATTCCATTATTCCCTACATTTACCTGAGAACCTAAAGTGTATGCGTAGCCATCCACTTAACTGAATTGTAAAATGCTACTTGAATAAGAAATTGAGTCTTGCAGAGTATGGAAACTTTACAACATCCTTGATTTAACAATTCTATTGTTCCATTGTTGGGGTCACTCCGCTCGAAACCATTTTTACTGCAGAAATTGGGATTTTGGCCTAAAATATTTGAGATAATCATACGCATGTATTTGGACCAATTCCATTATCGTATGTTTATCTGGAGCTGTTACTTTTTGCAGACAAACTTTCTCCTTAAATTACACGCAAAACTCTTGACAATTTCCTCCAGTCCATTTTTCGATCTCTTCCAAACTGTTAAGAAAGGACTTTATTCCAAAGTGAAATCTTCCAAATCCTCCGCACCTTTCGTTTATGTATCCTACTCCAACTTTATTTTTTGGAAAATACGAAAATGTATTGTATGTTGGAAGAATATTTTCTTGCTACTCTGAAACTGTCTCAAGTGCTGCTGAAGTTTTTCCAAGCATAAGATTCGACGCTGTCGGCAAAGAACCAGGCTAAAGAGAAAGCCTCCGAGTCAAAAAAGGAAATAGACTTTTTCGCCCGCTTTCTCCAAGCATTGCTCCGCACTTCAGTCTTGATTTTTTTTCTTTCCAAGTCCAAGTGCAAAGTAAAGTTGGGCAGAAGGAGAGTGTTGGTTCTTCTGGATTTGTTATAGAACATGGTACAGAAATAAAGCAAAATTCAGTCTCAATGGCAAAGTGTGATGATGCGGATGGGGTTGAAGGAAAGACGAGAATTAGCAACGAAGACCAAAGAGCCTTAACAGAAAAAAAAAGTATTACTAGAAGTAAAGGGGAAAACGAAAGTTTCGGGGAGTCACATTTTCACCAGCAGCGGCGAAACTTTCACTGGTGATACTTTCACTCCCGCAGAAAAAGTATAAAAAGGATCCAGTTTACTGTGAGCGAGACAAGGTTAAGTTAACAAAGTATCAAGGGTCCTTTTTAGCAAAATTCTTCATCGTTTTGTCTAGGAAAAAACTACATGCGGTATCCTTAAAAGATTTATTGCATACACCTCTGTCGTTTTGCGGGGAGTTTTGCGCTCCGCCACAACTTTGAGGACTGCGAAAATCCTAAAAACCGCTTCTTACACTTTGGCTGTCATTCTTTTTTCTTTTAGAATAATTTTAACTTTTCACCAAAAGGCTGCTAAGTTTGTGTCGTAAGAAAAGGTTAGGTTCTGTGTATAGGAAACGAATCCTATTGTCTTCTAAACATAAAAAAATCGTCTGTGGAACAATTCTTTTTTCTATTTTGTGGATCCATTGTTGTCCTCTTCTTTTCCCAATCTTTTCTTCTTCTTCTCTGACTCGTATAAACCCCATCCTCATTTTTCCTTTTCTATTGTTCAAATAATAATATCCTATCCCCGTCCTTCACTACTCAGTTAAAGACCTTTTTGAAAAGATTCAGAATATTATGCGACTCTATTTTCAGTAAGCAGTGCCGGAACAATTTGACAGATTTCCAGGACAATTCTTTGACAATAAAATATATAAAGAGCGCAAGTTTATTTTCTTTCATCGTCTTGCGAAGTTTGGACGATGGATGATCTCATAAAGCCTGTAGTGAAGGAAAGTAAATTTTTTATTCAAAGAGTTCCAGAAATGGGAGTAATCCCGGAGAGCTTTGTTTTTCCCCTGGTCCATTTCTCAAGTGTGTCAACGGCCTTCTAATTATCATCATTTTCCCCGTCAGCATCCCTCTAAGCAAGGAATATAAGAACCATGTGTCTCCTTTCTTGCTCATAAACCACACCACTCCAAGTGGAATAATGAAAGTCCTCAAGACTTCTTCTTTTCCCGGATGTGGATACAGTCATTTGGGAAAGAAAGGAAAACAAGGAATCACGGAAGGCTTATTTCTCAAGTCAAGTCAGCACCAGTCCCAAGTACTTTTGTAATAATCCTAGACTGGTGGCGGTGCGTTGGAAGGTGGGAACTGGAAAGACATAAATCCAGTCTCTCCCAGACATATTTGTGTTAGTGGATGAAGAGGAGCTCCAACTATTGGAGAAAGTAGACTTTGTCCCACACGCCAAAGGGAAAGTAGTTCAGTGTGTCTTCTTTCATAATGTGTTTTGAGGATATAATGTAATTTACGTTCCTTTCCCCATTCCTGGAGACAATTTCATTACGTACTTTCACTCTCCGTCTTGGCGAAATGGCCGATTTCCTAACCTAAAAGAAGGAGATAAGGACGGAATGAAAAACTGCCTTTCTCCGACCTCACCTGTTTTCCTTCTTTCTTTTCTACCAAGGATGGAATGTGTAAGTGAAAATTGAAACCCGTGTTTCAATGATGATAAAACCAGTAAAAAGAATATGAGCAGGAACCGATATCTTTTATAACCAATATAAACTCTAAGGCTTCGCTTCAGTCCAAAAATACTGCAGCTAAAGCAATAAAAAATACCACAGCGACTTTCTCCAATTTTTACAAATTTCATTCAAGATGACAAAAGGAACTCCCGAGGGATTTATTGAAAACCTGACCACCAAAGAATTTTCACTGGAAACAAGTAATTTTTAATTGAGTTGTTCCTGCAACTTGAGCTCGTTGAAATTAATTAAGTCTTTAAAAGGGAAATCCTGAGGACAACTTTTTTACACATATGCTTAATGAAACAAAGATGTTCTGTTAGTGTTTGTTTTTCGTCTGTCGGCTTCCTTTGTGCAGTGTCCACACTTTAAGGTTCAGTTCTTTCTGGGCGTGGAGCATATCCGATTTCTGGAATTTTTGCGTTGCTTAATGAGGGTTTCAGAACAATATTGTTGAACGGTGCGCTGATATTTTGGAAATGTAGACGCCCTGATGAGGTGTGTCAAGAAGTTTTTCTTCTCAGAAAAGTCTTGTTTTTTTTTTTTAAAAAAGTCTTTTCAAAAAGCTAATGAGATTTCCTTTCTTCTTGTTTACAGATCTGAGCTACGAACCTTGATTTCTGGGAATAAGTATGGAGCTCTATTTCTGAAAATCATCCAATCGATCAGTTATTCAAAAGAGCATCAAGGTAAGCCCTCTGCTTTGAAGTTTCTGTTTATTTTTTGCATTGCGAGATGGCTTTTTTAGAACTCATGACCCGATTCCCCCAAGTTACATATTTTAATAACATTTGAATTATTCTTGTAAAAAAGACCCAAACACAAAGTGTATCTCTGACTTTTCTCGGTTTGGATTTTGGATTTGATTGAGACATCAAGTGGAAAAGGAGTTTCCAAATGGAATAAAATATGGGCTCCTGAATGACTCTTTCTTGCCTTCCTGGCTCAGTGTAATGAAAAAGAGAAGGCGTTTTAAATTCGTAATGGGCACTTAGAGCTTCTCGGAATTCTAGCAATGCAGATGAAGTTGGACAACCTTTAAGCCATAAGCTAACCTGCTGCCGCCGCCGATCCCTTGGAGCGGTTTAGATGTCGACATCCTTTAGGACCCTGGAAGCGAATGCCATGAATTTCTCATGGGTCCGCACTACCTCATCAGTCAGTCCTTTGAATCTGACTACTCCATGCATGTCTGATGCCTGTGACCCCTTGGTCACTGTTATAAATATTCCTTGCTAGATCATTGAAGTGGCCTAGTCTCGAGTCGAGTTTTAAATCAAGCCCTCTCTGTCCTTTTATACTTAAATGATTGATGAGCAAGAATGGAGGTCCTTAATTTCGGTCAGCCTGACTTTGTTCGGGTATTCTGTCTTCGGAGAATAGAAATCCAATCTTCTCCTAACTGTACATGGTAACAATGACGTATTCGTAGCCTTTACCTTGGACTTTGACATCATGAATATTTTAAAATCCAATTTTTCAAACAATTCCCATACCCTTCTTCCATGTTACTGTTAGTTTACATGGAAAAGAGCCGAAGATTAATGATCTGTGATTCGTCCTTGAATGAGGAAGGGTTTGAATTTGTTGCAAATCTAAAAGCACATGTGTTCTGTCAATTATGTACCAGAGAGCATAAGATAAATATTTACAGAGCTAATCCGCGAACATACGGAATTATTAAACTTCCCAAGCTTGCCTAACTTTAACGCAGAGAAGACATGAAACAGATGAATTTGCATATTGCCAAATTAAACTCCGGGGTTACCCTCTATTTCCATATTCCTACGCAGTAGAGAATTTAGTGCAGATGAAAGGAACGAGGATGGAGAGGACGAGTCTTTTGCAAATGCTAATTTACTTCCCGAGAGGCGAAAGGCGAGTTTTGCGGGAGTAAGAGAAAGTCATTTTGGCTTTCACCCATCGCCAACACACACACACACGCTTTCATGGCGATTTGCTTTCATCATGGTTGATGAGAAAGTGGACACTGCCACGGTGACTTCCGGGTTTTCAGCTCTCGAAATTGTTTTGATCTTCCTTTGTTAAATTGATATGGCTGGAACAGAAAAGGGTTTTGGACGTATATGAAGTAGGGAGAAACAAGATTCCAGATAGTCGGAGAGTGTGTTCTATATGCGGTGTAAAGCTTTAAGTAATACACTCTCTACCCGCGACCTTCTTCGTCATCCATGTCATCCGAGATCACTTCCAGGCCACATACTCTAGCATGGAGAACTCAAGTACTGCATAATTTAACAGCACTGGATTTCAAGCACTTTCCTCCTCTCAAGTTACACACTCGTGTGGATTCTTGTCCCATATCCCATCATTCTATCATTTATGCTTCAATTAGTAAATCACTACATCCACTGCTTCTGTCAACTAAGAAGCTTTTTAACTTTGATCTTTCATGTTAAAGCAGAAACTTTTAGTTAGCAGTCAGATCAGAAAGTTTGTAATACATCCGATACACTTCCTTGTTGTTAGTGTTAGTTTTGATGAAAGTTTGAATATTATTTAAGTTTGCATGTTATAACTTTCTCCAAGAGTTCCAAGAGGGATGGGATGATTGTTAGACTGATGAAATGACACGCTCACGCTGGGATTTTTATTTCATTTTTCCCATCATCCCCAAGTGAATGAACACTTGAAAACGACGCTTTTCATTACTTACACACGCAGCAGACGAGCAACGGATTTTTTGTTCTTTCTATGATTATGAAAATGATAAAGTGAGCTATAGGTTGAAAGGGATCTTAAGATTAATGAATGATATGGGATGATGTTGATGTGATATCCCGCTTACTCTCCCGCATATCATACTCTCTCGAAACTCAAAAGTTTCTGGAATTTTTTGAAGTGGAGGGGACTTGAAAATCTGGGGATGAAGGAATAAATACATTTGGAATCGGGAGCTACGATGAAAGTTCTAGGATGGAAAAGAACTCCGAATTCACTTGGGACAAGGCGGAAGGATAAAATAATCTTGGTTCGAGCGTTGAAAGTTAAGACAAAGGGAATACTTGAGTTTGTGCTTGATAGTCCTCTCCTTGTCTCGCTTGGATGAGAAACTAAAACTAAAAAGGAGAGCTACGTAACGGATACAGTTGAAGGATGAAGGCTGTACCATCAGATAAAGCTTTCACCAATGGCACACAACAAAAGCCTTAAAGAGAAAGCGGGCAGGATGAAAGTTTGAACGGCGGTGGGAGAAAGTTTATAATCCAGTGACAATTTATTTTGATTAATTAAGTGAAGCTGCTTGAATTCAGAAGCATTTTAACAGTGTGTATTTCATATAACACTACCTTAACAGATTGATGAATTCGCAAACTACTTTAGATAAAAAGTAGATGGAGAAAGTTTTTGAGAGGAGTGCCAATTATCATTGAGTACCGACTATAAAATGTAACTTATGGATGTGCGGGGAAGTCCACATTTCAAATTTGTATTTTATAAAGAAAGGTTCGAAGATCTGATCGAAATTCCGTTCTCACCGGATTTTTGAGTGAAAGTAGACTTAGAGAAGGAGAAAGTTGGAAAAAGTCGAGTTCCTTTTTATTCTTTTGAGCCTTTCTTTCTCCTTGATTTTTTTACATTCTTCCTCTTTCAATAATTAAGTGTTGCCTCTCGTACTCTCTTGGCTGAGTTGAAGATGTTGAAAATGTTGAAGGTGGATGTGGAATTTCCCCAGTGGTGTGAGAAAAGGCCGTGCATGGATTCTAAAGTGGGACAAACTACGACGGATTTCAAGTGAATTTTACAACCAATCCTGGAGAAAGTCGGAGAAAGCAGAGAAGTATACGCTTCAGTCCAAAATGTTTTGTTATATAGTTTCTCGTGTTTATATATTCAAAAATTAGTTGAGCTGAGCATAAGTATTGTTCCAGTAACTTAAGGTTATACGGAGAAAGTTAAGTCTAATCTCCCTTTTGTTTCAGAAACTTTCCTTTATAAAAACAATAACTTTCGGCTCTCTGTAATCAGGCCATAAGCTTACACATAAAGTTTTCTTTATAAGAAATTCCTTTTATCCTAGAATCTGAAGCCATAAGAGCATCTTTTTCCTTTTAGGTCAGTATGAATTTTCCCTTATATAGAATTTCAGCTCTATTTTAAGATCAATGGAGACACATTTAATTATACGATTAACTTTCTGACCCGAGCTTGAGGTCGTAATTTCTCCACAAAATTGGGCGAAAAGTTCTCAAACGTAATTAGATTAAAAAGACTAATGGCTTTTGCTAGTGGGCACAAGATCTTTCAGAGAAACTATATTTATTAGCAGATGTGAAGAAAGGCTGGTGGTCGACTTTACATATATAACCGAGTCTCTTGCGATAGAAGCTGAATTTTGCATCATAAATCCGTATAATGTCAGGCACGACGGCGGAGATAACAAGGAGTTCACAAAGACTCTGTTAAAAGTCGGACTGTTACTAAGGGATGGTGCCAGAGGTTTTCGTTTAGACAAAAGGTCCTTCATTTCATTCCTTGAAGTTCCCAAGTCAGCCCCATTCATCATTTAATTGAGACAAGGAACTCGGGAATAGGGCGAGAAACGTCCACATGAAAAAATAAAATCCAGGATTTCTTTTTTGATTTGCCACAGGATTTTTTTGGAGTGTAAGTTAAGGGTGTTAAGGCTGGATCCTTAATAGCCAGGCTGCCAAGGGATAATGATGGCAAACTGAGTAGAATAATAACAGAGGAAAGTTATTATTAAAAGGCGATGGATTTTATATACCTACATAATCACACCCTTAATTATACTACGAGGTCCTTAAGGCTCCGGAGAACCTTCGTAAATGGCGTAACTCTTCATGTCGAACATGACTGGATTACACCTTATGAAATTATTAGTTGTAAGAAGGCAAAGCCATGGAAAATGCCATGGAAAAAAAATCAAAACAAGAAAAATGGGACACGGTGATAGGCTGCTGCTGGGTTTTATTATTTCCCTTAATTGAGAACCCGGGTATTAAATGTATGAAAACTCTCAAGCATTTTTCATGAGGATTTATTAAAACAGGATCCAACCAGCTGGAATTTAGAATTTTTTTCCATTTTATAGTACAGTTTTTATTGAAGAAAGAAATCCAGGAGTGCGTCATTATTAGTGTAATCGTAATCAAACCTTCCGCTTTGCTTGGTTGCTTTCTCTTTCTTTTTCCAGGTAAATTGTGAAATTGCGAAAAAAGCAAAATTTCCTTGATTGTGAAAGCATGGCATACATGACTGCTAACGAGCTCAAATGAGCTCCCTTTCCTTTTTATTAATTTGAAGATTCTTTTGCGATATTTGAGTCTCATTACTTTCCCTTGAGTTATGAGGGTTATCGTTTCATTAGTTAAAGGAAAAGTGACTGGAACAAGGAACATGTATATGCTCATAAGCCATGAATTCCAAACTACTTTCTGAATATTTCATACACCTTTCCGTTTGATCCTGACATTTCGCATTACTCCAAGCTTATCCAAGTAAAAAGCGTTTTTTGATGCTTGTTTATCCATGGAAATTCTACGCTCTCTTAAGAGAATCATAATTCCTTCTCTCCGCAGGGGGAAAGTGGGTCAATTTAGTCGTTCCTGAGCAACGGTTGTATATGCTGATTATGGCCAAGGGTTTTTCCTGACTTAAGGATTCTCGTCAGGTATTCTTTTGGAAATTGGAAGAAAGCCGTAAGCAAGAGGGAACCAAGTAAAGGAAAGTGAAATAGAATAGTAGGAACTCTAGCCTGCTGAACGGAAAATTGGCCTAATTTTGGGAATTGTCATATCACGAAGATAGAGGTTTTGGCTGTACTTACTCCCTTATAGAGAAAAGTAATGCTGAGAGCCTACTGACCCTTGGACGTGAGAATACTCCTTACTTAACTTCCGGGAGGATCATAAAGGGAATCCTCCGCAGTGCCTTTAGTTCCCTGGATGTGTTACCTTGTTACATCATTTCCAAAAGTGGATCTCCAGAGCTGAATAGCAATGAGGCAGGTGATCGGATCATGTGTGGCTCTTCCAATGGTGAAAGGTCGTTGGATTATTATTGACAGGAAGGAGTATTGCCCATTTGTTCCAAAGTATATAGTGGCAGTAAAACCTCTGCAGTGCCTAGACACTTAGTCATCATCGCCTTTAACTGCATAGTGAGAGGAACACGCGGAAACCAATTCCCGTCAGATCTGCCCTAGATTTGCCTATTTCGTCGCCGTATGTTTGATGTGAGTTGTTATGTGCGTGTGTGCCCATAAGAGCAAGTCACAGCGGAGGGATAACCTCGTCGACGACGTTGTCGTCGGAGTCTTATGGGACGCCGTGCATAATATCCTCGTAAATCTTTCCCAGGACAAGATCCAAGTGATGTGCCCCATCCTTGTGGGTCTCAGTATAGTGACACAAATGCAAGGGAGCAGAAGTGCTTGGTTGCTTTCACTCTAGCTGCCGCAGTTCATGAAATGGCCTCATTTGAATTTTCATACTCACATTTGCAAAGGCACTTCGGATCCAAAACTGCACTGCAGTCATGTGTAATGCAAGGCGACATAATACTTGACGATCCCAATATTCAGCTAAAGTTTTGACTTTTTGCTTTTTATTTTCAGATTTCAACAGGCCGAGTGCTTATTGGAGCAAGCAGAGGTTTCCGTGCCATTGTACCAGTATTATAAAGGCAAGTTAATCACTTTATTAATTCAACCATGCGTGACCATAGTATACCATATTTTTATTACTATACAAATTAGATTTGGACGTGTTTGCCAGTAGTTTGTCAATAAACTGTCACTGCTACGGATGTGATATGAGATGCAGGCGTTCCTCTTTTAAACAAAAAATTACTCCGCTTTTACCCGTGTAGAAAGTGGAGAAAGTGACGGCCCCAGCCTGTCTAGAAACTTAATTAAATGGAAGCACTGAAGTGGGAGCCTTTCTTGACTTCGTGTTTGCTTATGGTCCCTTACTTAACTTAATTACATTTAATAACAGAGCCTATACTCTTGTCCATAGGATTATCCGGCGTGTCTTCATTAACTTCTTTCCCACTTACGGAGCCACATATTTCACCACTCATGATGGTGATGAGCACCCGTCCACAGAATTATTTAAACCCACAGAAAATAACGTTTCTCCCATTCTTATGAAATCTAGGAAGGAGACTTCATAAATTGTCGTTCTAGAGACTCAGCAGGGCTTCCCATTCATTTTTTTCATTTCTATCTCATCCACTTGGGTTTCAAGGATCAAAGGAAATTGTTTCATTTGGAAAAATCTTGGAATGACTTCTTCAAGTCGAAGATGAAGTTTTGAAGAAAGTGAAAGTGTCACAGCGTGAGGCTTTCTGATATAAACTCTATGGGTTGAAACCTTCATTCCTTCACTCTCTTGATTTTCTTGTCTTTGTGGGCCAATGCGGTGAAAGTGAATCGACCTTTAGTTATACATATACGCACGAGGTTTGTAAAATTTACGACCCAAGGAAAGACGCCGTGTCCAATTTTCTCTCGGTGTGAGATGGATTAGCAATTTGTGTGTGCGACTTTTCCCCTGCCTTGCTGGATTAACTTATACATAAAGTTGGATATCCCCAAGTTTATGTTCTGCAGAAGAAAGTAGGAGAGTGTTAGTCCTGAGGTCAAAACTTGGGCGAGTGCTTAAATTTTCTTATTATAGGTTTAAAAATTATTAGGTTGTCACCAGCAGCCGTTGCTTTCCAAGTCTTGTCACCAACGTTGTACATTTTGTGTGGGAGTTTATGACAAAAGCTTTCTGTCTCTCCGCCTTTATTTCGGTGTAGGCTTACATTAGGTATTTGACTCCTTAGTTTTAATGTAATTCTCTGCCGTGGTTGTTATGGAAAGTGAGCAAACAATGGGTGTGATGAAAGTGTCATTGGATGGATGATATTGGAAGGGAGTTGAAGTAAAGGCGTCGTTTTCATCAGAAGATGAGGGTTGGATAGGAGTATCTTTGACGTTTTAAGAAGGATAGATTGTCCTCTGGTAGCAAGACAAGCGAAAGAAAGCGAAGCTCCTTTCACTTTATTTTCGAGCTCCACTGACTTTTCCCTTTGGTGAAAGCTTTTCCCTTCTGCCTCAACGGGCCCCGGCAGTCTCCATTCAACTCCCATTGAAATAGAATAAAGAAAAAGTATATAAGAAGAAGGATAATTCCGATTATTAGTCTGAGAAGTAAGACTACCGGAGAAACATTGGAAGTCCTGCCAAAACTTATGCTGATTTCAATGGGGCGCCTAAAGTTTTAAAGCTTTCTTTAGTCTTCCCCTAACTTTCACTTGGAGTGAAAGGAATGTCAAATTTGTCTGTCTGTCGGGGATGGGTATAAGGTGAAAAGGAAAGCTTGGATCAGATATCAAATAAATGGCTGACGCGTCTTTTCCGCACTGCTCCCTCTTTCTCAGTCTTTTGTTCAGGAGAAAGGAGGCGGGAAAACGTGAAATGTCGAATGGACGTGCGGGTTTAATTTTTTTTTTTCGAGTTTTACTACTGAAGTTGTTGGTACAGGCCTTTAGCAGTTGGAACAGTCACTAAGGCACCGCACTAGGTTTAGATTTACTTCTTCACTTCCTATTTGTGTCTAAAAAGAAACCTTTGGGTGTATTACGAATGGCTTTGGCTTCTCTCCACTCAAGGGTTCCTTAGGAAGATCGTTTTTTAGCCAATGAAAAGGAGGAACTTTCCCGAGAGTAATGGAACCTCCGTTAGGCAATAATAGCAAACTAACATCCTTTAAAAAAAAAGGAAAATCCATTTCCGATCCTTTTGTTTCTATGTGAAAGAGGCCGAGATAATAATGTATTTCCTTTCTCTTTTGCAAAAAGACTATGGCAGGTCTGTTGGCCCTGTTTTTCCCCTTTGGAGAAAGTGAGTTATGAACAATGTGTCGTCGATAAGACCAAATTGACTTCGGAACCAATCCGCTTTTAGGCTTCATTTATCATTTGAATTAAGTTTTTTCCTATTCTTATTACATTAATAGTTTAAGATGAAATTGGAAGATGAAGGCACACTGTTGCCAAAATATTTGCTTCCCTTTAACCCATAAGCCCAGCACTTTCACTCCTTTCTCTCCACTACTGTGGTTTTCTCTATCTAATGAGGTTAATGCATTTTGGCCAACCCCATATGGTCCCATCTGTTCTGTCCCACTTGAAATTAGGAATGGGTCATTGAGACTTCCATCTGGAACGAGGTGATTCATTTTCTCCAAATGGAACCTCCATGCACTTTCTACAGAGAGAGAAAAAGTTTGGACAAAAATCTTTCTTTAGTTTAGAAATTGGAATAGGGCGACTGTGTGTCTCCAAAGGGGCGGGATGAATAAGGGTAATAGTCCAGCAGCTACAGATTGAACAACGGATTGAATTCATATCAAAAAGAACATTTAAAGAAGTTTTTTCTTCTCCAGAGCTGAGGGTCTGTAAATGGTCCATTTAAATGCAAGGTGTCAGTGAAGGAGTGTCAGTTTTGTCCAGGATTTATTACACTTTGGCTTCATTGAATTTACAAAAAGGAATTTGCTGGAAATGAATGAGGTTCGGGGAAGATTTATTTAAATTGAATCATATCCGGATTACGGATTCCATGAGGTCTGGAATACGAGGTTATGAATTAAAATCCAACATGCGCTAGCTAAGCTAGACAAAAGTCAGAGTCAAAAGGCTTCAGATTCAATTGAACTTTGTGAAAGTGTCTGTGTGACACTGCGTTAATGGCTTTTGGGTGCGACTCCTTAACATTCCTGAATCAAAATAAATTCTTGAAACTTTCCAGCAGCAGCATAGTGAAGTAATCAATCAGGCTCTTTTAACAATGTTCTTTTCCCTTTTATTCATTACGCACATTTCCCTGGAGTGGAATTGAAGAAACTTCAGAGCTTCGTAACCAACAATGCCATGTCGATTTGGCAAACCCCCTTTTCCCTTGTTCATTCTCAGCCGCCAGTCCCCATTTGGATTTTTATTCGCCACGGCTCACTTGGAAAATTAAAAAGGTCCATTTCGGTTTTAGCTTTTAGAGAATTAAGCTCAAGTTCCGAGGTTTTTGGAATTGTCCGGGAACTCTGTTTGCTTGAGCCTGCATTAAGGATTCCCTTTATTAATTGATATAAGAGGGGAAAGAACATTAAGGATGGAAACTAGGGAATAATAATATAGAAAGTTGCTTTCCCCGTCGCATCTGAACTCCATATGTCGTAAACCAAGAATTTATGGCTAATATATGGGAAGGTAGGAGAGTTAAATTTTATAGGCAATTTAGTCATTTGGAATTTAGAAATTGGAAACAATGGGAGGTTTATGACATGGCTGGAGGAATTTTTCCTTTATAAGGCTCTCACACCAGGTCAATTGGTCATGGTGCTAATGCCACAAAGCGACGTAAGCTGTTGTTCGTTTACCACACAGAGAGCGTTATGCAAACTTTAATGCGAACCGTGACTCAAGGGGATGTTGATCCGAATGAGGTTTTCATTTCTAAACTTCCATCTGCTCCCATCACCGTCTTTAATGCTTTCACCGTCACAAACTGACTTGAATCATTTAAAAGGGAGAGCAACGGAAATGGAAAGGGAAAGGGCGAACAGTCGCACAGGCGGTGATTTCTACATATTTGAAAGCTAGTAAGGGTTATCTCCCTGTCTTCCATTAAAGTTAGTAACCGATTTGCTCCCTTGATTTCTCAACGCACGTCCCAATCATTTAATGTCAAAGACTAAAGGCTAGAGGACTGAATTATTGGGTCCTAGAGACGGAGGACGAGTCATTAACCATGGAGAAATCAAAAGAGAAACTTTGGCAGAAGGGGGAAGGCATGAAACAAAAGGCCATCGGAGACTCGATGATGATGACGATGAGAAATCTGTAAAGGGAAATGGTGATAAGTCACTGGAGGAAAAGCCTCTGATTTATAACTATCAATATTAGTCTCGAGATTGGAAGCATTCGATTGTCATTCCATCGTCCTTCCGTTTTATTATTATCACAACTTCGCCATTTGCAAAATTTCAGAGCAACTTTTACTCTTGCTTAGCCATAAATCTAGAATGTTTGACAACTTGTTTTTCCAAAAATTCGCTTTCTAAAAGTATACTTGTTAACTAAACGTAAGCTTACTTTACGCTTTTGTCCTGTCTGTCTGTCCTACTGATAACTGAACCAGTAAGCCCTTTCCGTCAGTCTTCTGTATTAAATCCGTCTGTTTTCGTCCTCTACCATTTTCTGAAATTAGAAAATAAGACACGACAATGTAGTACACGAGTAATTCCATTTTTGTTTGATACATTCAGTCAGAGGTTTCAGTCTAATTAAGAGGATTTAAAGCTACCTTCAACAAAAGACTCGTTGCGGGGGATGAATTGTTTAAATTATAATTTCCAAATTCCAAATTCAAGTTTCTAAGTTCCAACTTTATAAATCGCGTTTTATTCCTTTCGTTTCAACCTCCGCTACTTTACTATACCCAGATATTACCACTCTTTGAAGTAGTTTTTGTTGACTTTAGCAGTGGTTTATGTGTACCATGTTTGACTGTTGATTTGATCAATTTGTGCGTGTAGTTATAGACTTTTACATCACGTTACTGTCATTTACTTCCAAAGTCAGAAAACAACTTGAGTTGTTGATTCATAATTATGTTACCTTCTTCCCTTAACTTTCTCCCTTGCCTTTTTAAGTTTGTTCAGTAGCCACTCCTATATATTATTTTGGTTTACCAAAACAGCCCAGAGTCATTCTAAGGTTACAGTGGGGCCTTTGTTTCTGCTGTGTACTCTAGTGTGTTGCTCTTGTTTATCTTGGCTTGTGGGCTTTCACTCCTCCCTTGTTAAATTGGGGAAAGTATAACGAAGAAAGAGCAAAAGAACGAGAGTTCCTCTGGGGAAAGTTAAGGGAATACAAAGGAAAAAGTAAATAAGAATTCTCTGTAACAAGTTTATGATTTTTAGGGTAATGAGATTATCTTGTTCCTTTTTGTATTAAAGCTAAGAGAGAGCTTTCACCTGTCAAATGAAGATCAGCATGCACGCAGCGGGTGCGGAAAAAACAACATGCTGAGACTTTGTTTTAACATTGGATAAAGACGTCTTAAGACGTTCCAGCGCTTAATAAATTGATGTTAAAATGTTCATCCCTTGTAACATGAATTTGGCTTGTCAAAGAGATTTCTGCATTTTGGAATAGAATGTTTACACACGCACACATTGTTTATTTGGCCTGTTTTCTACAACAAAGATCAAGGGGTTGTCCATTGTTAGTAGAAATATAGTTTGAATTCAGAATAAATTGTTGAGGGACAAAAATCGGGTGGCGAAAGTCTCAGGAAGAGAAGTAAAGGTTACATCCCTAGTTCAAGGGAGAATCTATTTTCTTTCTTTGAAAAAAATTGCATTTGTATTCAGTATGTTGAGTATTGGGATGTTTGATGTTTTCTTCACTTGACTAGTTTACTCAACTTTTTCGAGTATTTTTGTGTATGTCCCTTGTGAAGTTTTCTATTCAGAATTTCAAAAGTTCGGAAAGCGGCCTTGCTTGACTTTTATCTTGAAGGAAAGGGATTGGGGTGATTGCTAAGATGAAAGTTTGACCTAAAAGAAGGAAAGCAGGATTTTGTTTGATCCTTGTGCTTTATAACAATCAGAGCTTGTGACGACAGAGGCGACAATAATGGATGACTGCCTTGATGAACTCAGTAGACATAGGCATATGTCTAAGAGCAGGAGAAAGTCATTCCAAAAATACTTTAAGCATAAGTTTTTCTGCGGGAGGAGAACAATGGGCCCCTTTGTTTGCAGAATGAACTTCCAGTTTCACTTGCTCCAGGTCATTTTTCATTTCCAAAGGTGTGCTTTGAGAAAAAGTCGAGGATAAAGTGAATAGAAATTTGGTCTAGAGCGCACGTGACCTTTGTTAGTTTTCCGGAGCCTAGAGAATAGAGCTGTGGCTTTCGTAAATGAAGATAAGACGAAAGAATGATGACGAATTCGACTCTGAAGGGGAGAAAATTCACTGGTGGGTGAAAGCTGGAGGCCATTGCTTGTGAACTGCTTGTATTAAGACTTGTATTATTGGTTTACAGGAGCCTTTAATTTTCTCACCCTCTTCTTATAAGAGTAATTAAAGCCCTTGGCCATTCTATTAAGTGAAAGTTTTTCACCTAAAATAAATTACTTTAAGTAAATTAAGCGTGTGAAAATTAGTCCGGAAGTCAGTTGATCTGCGTCTGCGCTCCTGGCGCCTGGGCCCTGCCACCTCTCCGGAAATGTTATTGTTGAAACGTGGAGGTTGTTGGTGAGAACAGGCATGTTTCAGATTTGTGATTGACGGGAGGATGAATTTCCACGTAAACCTGTCAGGAGCGAGTCAGATGTCGACGACGGCTGGGCGCTTTTAGCTTTCGGTGTGATGAAGAATCGAAATTACGGATATTGAATTGATGTCCGCGCCTTCCTGAAGTAAAATGCACCCCTGTACCAAGGGTCTTCCTGAGGGCATTAAGAGGGGGACTCAAGTACTCTCCGTGCCGAGACTGATGATGACCAAGGGGTAGATTGTCGAAAAGGAAGGGAGGATGAGAATAAATTGAATAAGTGATTCCATCCCTCGGTTCTGGCTGGAGGGTTAATTTTGTGTTACTTGGAAGATTCAGCACTTCACCCCCTGCTGGATTGACCCGAGCGTCCGCGTTCACTTCGTCCCTAAATAATAATTCAGTAACGTGGAATAAGTGAAGTTGTTGGTGAGGGTATTGTGATGGGCTCCATGATGACATGACAGGGAAGGATGTTAAGAACTTTCAAGTACCTA
This sequence comes from Pseudachorutes palmiensis, assembly GCA_009869845.1. Taxonomy (NCBI): domain Eukaryota; kingdom Metazoa; phylum Arthropoda; class Collembola; order Poduromorpha; family Neanuridae; genus Pseudachorutes; species Pseudachorutes palmiensis. Next base: position 11,778 of record VNWY01000495.1, on the reverse strand, counting down.
CTCATATACGCTTCAAGGGAAGGGCTCATTGTATTCCTCATTCTCCACTCCATCGAGGACTTACGGATGAAGCGATTTACAAAAATAGAGGCATTTTTGGAAATCAGAGAGTTAGTCAGGGCGATATCAGTTGGCATTGATTTTTCTCTGGTGAATAGGAAGCCAGAAGCACTGGAGGGGATCATCATTAAAGAGAATAGGAATAACAACAGACTTTAATGAGCTGAAATGTTCCTTCAGTTTATACGTAGAAAAGCCCCATGGTCATTAAACGCTTGGGTTTTAGAAGCTCATTCGACTCTTGGTTTTCGGGTCAGAATGATCCGACATGAACATGGATTGAGGATTTTCGAGGGTGAAAACATTTGCTGCATTCAGTATGGGAGTTAATGGATTAACCCATAAATGGAACTAGAGTGTCCACTTCCTCTCTCCCCTCTATTTTATGACAATTCACGGATCTCGACGATCGGATTTTGCATTCTTGGTCCACACGTCCAGGAGGGACCCTACTTTTATAAGTGGATTGAATGTCAGATGGGGTCAGTCTGGGACGCATGAGATTTTTATCCTTCTATTATTTGACGCCCTTATTTCCTCCCCTTACTCCTTGATTTCTGACAGATCGTAAAATCCAGTGTGTCAACATTTGTCAGGGAAGAAAAGTCATTGTGACCAAGTGCCAAAGATCGCAAAGTTTGTGTACATTCCATTACCTTATAAAGAACATTGTTTCCAAATGGACACTGGGCCTTGATGAGGGGTGCACATGTCTAGAGATTTTCATTGTCGCTCAGTTTAAGGAGGGAGAGGATGAAATTGTGAAATCGTGGGCTCTGCAACTGTGTACATTTGTACTTTACCCGGTGAACCGAATCGGGAAAAGGAAACGTTTGAAGGTGGTGGTCGCTCATTAAGGGCCGACGACTGAGGGTTGGGTGACATCGGCCGAGTCATTGCGTGTAAAGCAGTGGGAAAAGGACCCGGTCCCCAATCCATCTTAGTCATTCGACCTATCCGCTCCATTTCACTTTTCATTCAGACAGGAACACACCCCGATTCCTTGAAGTTCATTTCATCCTAGACTGAATTTCCCACTGGTTCTAAAATTCCTTGGGACCTTAAGGTGAGGCTCTTTGGGCTTTTTTCCTCGAAGATCCGAATCCGAAAGAAGCCCCATTTCCCTTGACTCATTTTCTCTTCCCTATTCTTTTGTGCTCCCAAAATGAGACACACAGGAGGAAAAATGAAGCTGAAGATGGGAAGATTTGACAGAAGAGTTATGTATCCGCCAAGTTCAACTGAACATGTGTTGTCGATAAAGAGCGTAGGGGATGATGAGGGAACTCGTTAAGAGGCTGGGCCCTTAATTAATTAGGAACATGGGGGTTGACAGCGTCAGCTTCAAAATGACCTTTTCCTTATCATTATTCTGACCTCGAAGAGTCTATAACGACTGGTTTATTATGACACTGGAATTCTGGAGTGTCCCAGCGTGATTCTTCTTCGGATTTGTGACCGTACCCGGGAGGGGTGTCAAGTATATGCTAAGTGGACACCTGCCGATTATTACATGAAAATGTGACCAGGATTTCCAATCGTAGGTGAACTTGAAGGATAATTTCCATTTTACAATGACTGGGAATACTACCTCGTGAAATCTCAGTTTTCCTTTTTTGTTTGACTGCAATGCTTCAATTACAGAGAATTGGCGTCTGACTGCGGCACTGGCCTGGGTGTCCCTGAATCGCTTTTATTTTATTTACTCTGGAAAGAGTTTTATGGCCGCTTGGGTCCGGACAGTTGGAATAGGAAGCACTTCGTTCCCGTTTCCACTTTCCGGTTGGAAGGATTCGGATTTTTTACTTCTTTAGGGGAGGAAAGTCCAGTCGAAAGTCCAGTAGTGGACTTTGGAGGCTGGATCTCCGACCCCATCTGCCGTGACCTGACCAGCATAGAAATTAAGGAAGGCGGCTGCACACCGTTACTGTGGCGGGAGTGATCGTGGCCGGGTGTTAGGGGACTAGGACTGACAGTGTAACTGACACTGACAGAATACTTGGGCCACGGTCTTTTCTAAACGTCCTCCTGGACTTAGACTCTCACAGTGTTCTCTCTTTGTAAACAGCGGAGCGATAGCCCGAACCTTGGAAATCTTCTAATCATGTTTCTCTGACAGAGAAAACCCGCCTGGGTTTCTTCGACTCGAGAAAAAAAACTGCCGTATCGAAAGTGTACTTTTTTCTATAATTTAAAGTGGGGTTTCTCTGACAATGGGAGTCTCAGGAGAGCAACTTTTAACAATTGGCGCCCTTCCCGATGCTGTCGTAATGACCATGGCCCTTCTGTACACAATTTCAGCCCCCCATACTGTTCCTTTGTTCTGGGAAAATTGTATGCATTGGCTACAGATGCGCCTTGATTTGAATTTCCAATAAATCATAGCTCTGATGGCGGATGCCGGGGTTTATGAATGGGGATTCGGAGCGAAGTTTCGTGAGAAAACGGAAGTGCATTTTTATTATTATTTTTAGTTGCTTGTTTTCATTCTCTTCTTCTTTACCTGCCACGGAGGTTTTTATAGTCTGTACTTTTGGCCATGTTTAATTTAATGTTGGTTTCATTCGGAGTGAAAGCACTTGAGCCCGTGCTGTGAAAAGGAGTCGATTAAAATGATTGATGGAAGTGTAAATGTACTAAAACTTCATTTGAATATATTTTCCTATTGTGCGATAACCGAGAGAATTCTAGTAGATTTTTTTCTTAGAATTTATTTCGCAACCATAAAATTGTGTGTTAGACTTGAAAGAAGAAAAAAACTTGCCGTTTGGTCGCTTCTTTGCATTCGCCACCGCCATTTTGCCTTTAGAGAAGACTCTGTTTATGCGATTTTGAAAATAATGTGAAATGGACAGTGATAAAATGTAGGAAATAAAAGAGAAATAAAACCAGTGGGAAAATGGGACTGACTCTATTGCAATGCGTCGAGAAAAAGATGGGGCAGCTGAAATTGGAAGGAATGGGGAGTTTCCCGAGTGTATTTTTGCACGTCACCATTCATTCTGTTCAACAACGCTTTCTTTACATAATGGTTGTTTTATTTCCTTCCCTGTGCAAGTTCATTCGTAAAATTCAAAAAAGAATTCAGCTGCCTTCATTTGTGGAATTGGTTTCTGCCCTTTTCAAGGGATGATGAATTTCGGATGAATTGTGGATGAATGGTGAGTGATCCGTCACGGGAGTTATGAGTGTGTGGGGAAAGTAAAGAGAAAAATTGGTTGATGTCAGTTGAACATGCCAAGACCTCGTCGACATTCTTTTCTTCTCGATTGGGAAAGTGACAGACTAAAAATCGGCTGCAGTGTCTTCATTTCGGGACAAGATCCAATTACATCCTCTTCCCTGGACGCTTGTTAGCTGGAGGAAGCTTTTGTCCATGTTTCCTGACCTTTGCGATTCTGTGTCATTCATTTGGGAATTGGCGCTTCCCTTCTTCATGATTATGTCCCCGTTGTCATCCGTCGTCATCCTTGATTTCAGAATTGAGTTTCGCACCGAAATGTTAAAATGAAAGCGCACACACCTTTCTCCGCTTTCCTTCGTCGCGATCAATCAAATCTTCTTCCTCGTTGAATAATTTGATGCAGCATCATCCTTTCTTGGCTCTTTAATAATATGCCAAAGACAATCGGAGGATGAGGAAGTTATAACTTAAATCTCATTTCCACGCCAAAGACCCCGGTAATGGACTTTGTGATGAGGCCAACACCTGTCATGCTGAGTCATCACCACTAGGATTAAAAACGGGAACGGAAATAAGATACCCGCTTCGTAAATCCAAGGGCGTGAGATTATGCTGGTAAAGGGCCAACCTTGGCTTTCCATATCTCACTTGGATCCTTAGCAGCTGTCGCTTTTTCTAAATTGCGGATCATCAATTAGGAAAATCCAATCAGTAGAAGGGATTTCCAATTTTCAGTTTCCATTAGGATGAAGGCGTGTTGGTTCCCCGTTTGAGAAGCGGTGAAGTGGAAAGTTAAGGCATTAATTTGGCTATCAATGGCACCCATTACTTTAAGGACAATGGCGGTGTTCTGCGGTTTTGCCCCTTTCCCTTATGATAACATCCGAATATTTGAGGAAGCTTTTGTTCTCAGTTATTTTCAAACACATATTGCATTGACAGTAATTATCACCCGCTGTTGTGGGACATTTTCCTGGTTACATTCCATTACCCCTTTGTCCTGTCCTTTCTCCATTGTCCTCTTTGGAATTGTCGTTAAGCTCCCTAAAGTTTCAAACATGTACTGGAAGTAATTGGCTAGAAACGCTGGAAAGTGAAACTGCACGTGTGTTCCAAATCCTTAAATTGATTCATGTCTGGAGAATTTTAACGTAGCAATAATATGGAAATTTTGCCTTTTATGTATAATGGACGTGTTGATTTACTTCTTCTGACATTTTTTAATGATACGGTTACTCCATATGGATGTGGACATGAAAGTTTATTTTGGTTTGAAGCAGGTGAGAGACGCCTTGAAATGTGATGGTTGACTGACTGGGTCAGAGAGTCTAATTGTAGCTCATGTTTAGTCTTTGGGTGTGTTACCAAAAGTTCCCATGTTGTACCCAATTTCTTAAGCTGCTCAAGGAAAAACTAATTTATTGCGTGTGAACGTGAGAAGTTAAAAGAAAATGACGTGTTTCATTAGTAGCAGGCCAAACCGGGAATGCAAGAGACGCTCACAGACGCGGATAGGCTTTTACCAGCAGTAAATTATGGGGTATTATTTTCTGTAAGAGAAAAATGTGCAACATCACACCGGAATTAAGCTACAAAAAGGACGTGAGAAATTTAAGCTTTAAGGCTGTCCATGTTTATCAATCACTTGATTTTGCTTGTTTTGTTCCAATACTTGAATTCCTTGACCAATGCAATTATCTCGAGTTGAGTGGTTCGTTGGCTCTGAAGCTGAGAAAAGTGCTTCAGTTAAATTAAAACGAAACCCGTGTTTTATTTCGGCTAAAAGCCCTCTGACAGTTGAGCTTTCCTGCCAAGTGGGTGAAAGGTAAAAGAATACAAATTGAAAGTGAAAGGGATAATGGCTGAGTGTAATTAAATGAAACTGGAAAAGTGTTGTGTGTTCAAATTGTCCGTGGGCAAAGGGACGATTGAGTCCAGTGGGACGCACTACAAGTGCACAAACTTTCTTTCTAAAGAAAAAGTGAAAGTTTCCAGTTTCTCGCACTTTTGCTTCAAGAGTCAAGCAACACGCTCCACTCCACATTTGAAGGTGAAAGTGAAGGGGAAAGTAAGAAAATTATTTTCTCGATTTAATTACACTCGTTTTTATTTTCTGCTACGCACACTTTCATCCTGAAGTTTAGATTCGGAGAAATTCATACTTTGAAAGTTAAGTTATGAACAGTACACTTGGAAATTGAATTAGTCCCACATCCACTTGAATGAATTCAGAAAACGTCATAAAGCTAAAAGTTCCTTTCTTTTTCAACACTTTTTTCATTAAAAAAGTGTTAGTCCGAGAAGGAAAAGTTTCAGCTTCCTTTGTCCGACTTTCGGTTGAGTGGAACACATAAGGAGGTCGAGGTAAATGCCCTCTTTTCCTCACTTTGGTCTCCAGATGTAATTAAGGAAGATGCCAATCTTGCAGAAGAAGAATTTAGTGGAAGGAATTAAAAAGAAAGATTGCAAAAATTCTAGGGGCTCAAGGCAATGATTTCTGGCCAATCTTAGCTTCTGACGCAGAAGGGAAGGGACGCGCAGCGATTTTCACGTCGCAGCCCCTGCAAGAGCTTAAGTTTTTATTTCTTTTTTCTAAGAAGATGACCATTTGTAGTGCCTTATTTTCAAATCGTCCTAAGAAAATGGCAAGAATGGGAAAAGTGAGGGGCGAAATGGTTACCGGATAGGTTTAATGAGGCGTTTCCGCTCTCGTTTTTCTTCAAGTCCAAAATACATCCATGACTTGAATTCCAGGTATTCTTTTTTCTTCTGTTTGAAATTGGACATCAAAGAGGAATCGAGGAAAAGTGAGGACCAACTTGCAACGCTGCTATTGCAGGATTGACTGGTAAATTGAATTTAACAGCGTCATTCCAAATCACTGAGCAGAGCGATTTTTCGTTCATTTCCTCCAGAACAATGGTATAGAATATGTGTGTAGGCGAAACCTCTGAAAAATGTACTGTTAGCCAGTTTACGTTTTTAGTTTATATTCAGTATATATTTTTAGTTTTCATGTTTATTAAATAAGAAAATCTGGAAGCAGAGAACATTCATCATATTTTTCCTTTTTGCTTATGACACTTTCAATATGCTTTTTATCTTGTGTTGTGCCTATTCTCAGAGTGGAGAAAGTATGACCTCAACATGGTCCTTTCATGACATTTTTCACACGCTTGGATTTTTCCAACTTTAATTTATACTCGTGAGAGATACCATTCTTCACATTGTCGCCCTCAGTCAGGCCCAAACTTTTTGCATACGGTTGTATATTTCTGAAATTGACTTTGATAGCAGAGCCTCTGAAGGTTTACGGTCTGTTTTACACTGATAACTTTTGGAGTCCTTGCCGAGGGAGAAAGTGTCGAGTGGCCAATTGGACATGGCTCTTGAGCTCTCCTCTCTCTCTGGCTTTCACTTTTTCATGGGAACTTCAGCGCCGTTTGATTATTGGTTTTCACACACGGCCTCCGAACCCCTCGTTTGAATACAGATTCACCGATGATGTGATTTAGCTGTACAAGTGACACGGAAGGAGATAAGGGACGTCACTTCCCTTCGATTAATGCCCGGAGGAAAGGAATTATTATCTCTTATACTGGACTAAAGGGCACTTTCTCTTTTCTACTGGAAGTCTAAAGAAGACGCTGACGTGTTCATATTTAAAGTCCGGGCAGTGGGACACGCAGCCGAGTTCCTTGAATTCCTTTCCTTACCTCAAGAACAATTTATGACCTGCTGCGGTAACAAAGATGGTTGAGATAACACAGAGACTCTAAAAGCTGTCAGTGTTCTCCCAAATGCACGATCCACATCAGAATTGGCGACTTGAATTGGCTAATGATGCATGAAATGGTCATTTTTCAATGTCTTATCTACTACCAATTTGCTAACAATTCCCATTGTACATTTCTGTTTTACAGATTGCCTTTTTTGTCCTGTCTCCGGATAGCAGTTTAGACGTCGTTTCCTGCCTCCGTTGCTGCCATTTTGAAGAACTTTAGGGAACAACGCATTAAGCCAAAAAAAAAAGGTAATTACTGTAACTTTTTTATCACTTAAATTTGCATCATTGTAACATTAAGAACACAGGGCCCCGTATACTTTTTAGCATATAGAAGTGTAGGAATGCCAATAAAAAGTGGATTTAGGCTAACAAACAGTGCATCTAAGAGTCATTCTTCATTTCCAAAGTTTGTGTTCCTGTCCCTATTGAAAGTGAATCAATACGGGTCACAGACGCCATTCACATGAAATATTGTCGATATGCTTTCACATTTGCCCTATATTTTATAAAAGCGGAAATCAACCCGAAATCTCTATGGTCATAAGCTCTCCGTTTTGTGACACTCTCATTAATCTCTGCTCAGAACGGACCTCAGGTTTTGTTCTCTTGAACTTTCAGCTTGAAACAAGAACTAATTTTAATGACGAATCCATTTAGCCGTAAATTCCAGTTAATACCTCGTAGAATAATTCCAAATCTAAAGGACTCTGAGGCATGCTCCGGGGTAGCTACAGTTCTCCTTTTGTTTTATTCTCATTTGAGGCACTGGCTTTTGTTGGAATATTATGAATCCGAGTTCCATGACGTGTCTCCTGTTGATGATGGATAACCTCCTGTGTGCTTCTTCTTCCCAGCTGCCGCTGTTTCCAGCAGGAATGTTACAATTCGTGCTCTGTTAGTTTATGTCGTGCACAGAGCCTACAGAAAGACTTTCTTCGTAAAGGAGAAAGCCACATGTTTGCATTTCAGGATCACACCAGGACACAAAAGACAGACCATGTTTGGGTAGTTTGTCATTTTCTTCATTTCTGACTTGATTTTTTTTTCATTTTGATTCTTCTAAGTGTACCACTCTTTCTTTTCCAAACAATACGTCGCTTGTCAACATCAGAATTTGTGAGAGCTGCCGTTTTTTTTCCCAGTTGTCTTCATATTTCGTATTTTTTGTTTGGAATTCCTTTCACTCCACTCCACATTTCCGCTAGCCTTCCAATCCAAACTTTTTTTTATTAGTTTCGGGGTTTAATTTGTGTCCAAGTGGATTGATTTATGCCATTTCCAGCCTGCGTCAAGGTATAGCGTTTACGTGTGCTTTTGAGCATTTGACATTATGAAATGTCAAAAGGTCCTGTTACAGACACGGCCAATCTTTGATTTTGATCAATCTAAATTTCAAATGGGAGAATTGGGTTTCTCTTATTCTGAGAAAAGGAAAGCGTCAGACGCCTCCTGATTTTCAATTTCATTAAGAAGTGAAAGTTCTAATGAGAAAGCTTGGGTGTGCATTAGAGGGTAACCTGGTTGATGGGAGGCATGTGGGTTCGTTAAAATGGGAAGTTGTAATGGCTCTAAACGGAGACTGTTAGGAATATTGGAAGTGGGAAAGGAAATAAGGCAGAAGAGATACGACCTCAAACCCTGGAAGACTTTCCCACTTGAATACTCAAGTAGCCGCAAAAAGGAGCTACACTTTCCCCTTGTCCTGGATTGGCGTGTTGAATAGAGAAAGTCAGAGATCCTACACATTCCTATCCATGCTTTACTGCATAGGGTAGAAAGTTTAGCAAATGTAATTTGTAATGTGTCATTTGCAAGTTGGTCCTTGTCTCTCTTTTATTTAGCAGCTCCAGCCCTTTACTTTAATAGAGTCAACTAGAGACACATTGGAATCACTCAAGTTTAAAACAAGGGCGGGGGTCATAAATCATTTAGCAAAAGTGGAATTAGCATTTCACCGACTACTTTACACTAGAGGATGGGTTGTCCATATAAATCTGGAGATTGGCAATAGCTGGCGTTTTGGTTATGTGTATGGAGGTGGTAGTAAAAGCTAGCGATGACTTTATGAGTCCTCTTGTAATAAAGTTTTTGCAAGTTTCCTAGTATTCCAATTCTCCCTTGAATCTCAGAGGCACACATAACTTCCTCTCTTTTGTATGTTTCGGTGTGCTTTCCCCGGCCCTTGAGCAAAGAACACCAATTGGCTTCTGAGTTTTGGAAGGTTGATCAGTATTCTGGTCATAATTCCAACCGAAAACCTCCCTCTTTCCTATTCAACGGGAACAAAACGTGGAAAGTTTTATGCAAAAGATCTCCAAGTCAAATGCAAAACATGGATGGTTGAGTTTTGGACTTGGTACATTGTGCCGATAGGGATGCTACACATGGCCTGCTTCCTACAGAGAAAGCATAAAGTATCGTTTGGTCGGTGGATTTTGTAAACTTTCTGGATTTTGATCTTCTCCTCAACTTTGTAAGGTAGTAATGTTACCTTCCTATACGGACTAATAAATTTAGCCCCCGCCCTAGGGAGGGGGACTTTTGAATAAAACAAAAACTTTTATCAGGATCAACATGCCTCCTGTTTCCAAGAATTCTTCAAGAATTTTACTAATTAATCTAAAGTGTCGAAAACCTTTTCATGCCAGTTGGTTTCTCACATGAAAGTTACGTAAGAATTTGTCCCATAACATTGTTAAATGCTTAAGGGTAGGAAAAGGGCGGAAGTTGAAACCATATTTTTGGTTTTCATTTCAGTGAAAGCTTGTGCCAACAATCGGTGGCTCCGGTGCGGTTTCCAACTTTTTTTTCTTAAAAAAAGGATGACAGTTTTTATGAGATTCCAAACCGTTTTTTTCTAGAGAGGAATTTCTACTGGTGAATATGGCTTTGGGACATTAAGCACTACTCTGGGAAAGGCAGTGGAGAAAGCACTTTCTTTCTTCTTGGAAATAGTTTGACTCCAATGTGTATAGTTGAGGTTGAGTTTCAAACTTCAAAAGGAGTCTGTGATCACTATGAATCCTTTCATAAACTTCCAGCTGGAACGTGCGTGTGTCTCATAAAAAGACTTGGGGTTATTCCAAGCAGTTAGTGAAAGTGGAGACAGTTTTTTAAAGGAATTTGAGCCTTACACCCCGCTCCCGGGTCAGTTTCATCATTCTCAAAGTATAATTCTCCGCTCGTTCGTATCAATCAAAGGAATCTGGGCTTGGAGAGTAATGGATTGAATACTGATGAAATAAAAATTGGATTTTATGTTAAAAGGAGGAATAAGGAGCAGAGTAAAACAATTTCCCAGTGGATTGAGTCTTTTTTGCTGCCTGTCGTTGAGACTCTTTCGTCGAATGAAACGCAAAGTAGCTCCTAGAAGGAATGTGCGTTGAATTATTATTCCGAATTTTCATAAAATGAGCAAAAAGAAATCCGTATATTCCAAAATTTCCGGGTATGATGGATTCCTGCCTAAAATTGAGTCGAGGTGGCTTGTGGAATACGTAAAATAAGAATGAATGCGCGTTTTCCCCTTGGTTCGCCTGGTGGCTCCTTATGACTCCCAAGTGAATAGAAAAGGGACGTGAAAATGAGCACTTGGTCTCCCCTGATCTGTCACATTTCATCAGGAAATGGAGAAAGGTGAAGAGAAAACGAGGAATATTTCCCAGACCTTCATGCACCTTTACTACATCCATGTGTTTCACTTGGCTCATCGCGGTCATGTTTCATCATTTTGACACAAGATGAATTGCCTGTGTTGTATTTGTGGTCCAAAGAGCACCGATCATTTTCACCCTTGTCGTGCAGATACACATTTCCTTGGTTGTAGTATTTCAAGGGGTGGTGAAATCCAAGGGTGGGTACAGATTCCCTACTTGATATTATTTCCTAACGACTCGAACCCCATAAATCTCTGTCCTCCACAAATATATCAACTGCAATGGAAAATGGGTACAAAAGAAGAATAGAAATACATGCAGCATCACTCATGGATAAATGCATCCTCCCTTTTCACAAAAAGTCAAATGTTGTTTTTGGTTTTGGAAAATACGACCTCGTGTACTTTGTAAATATTGGATTTTCTCTTTCTATTATCCACAGAAATCAATTAGATTAAATGTGTCTAGGGACCTCGGAATTGTGTAGACAAGCCGATTAGCAAAAAGGGAAAATGGAATTAAGCCAAAGTATTTTAGATAATGAAGTTTTTTATATATTTTGGTTGCTCATTTCCCTTCTGAACATTTAAAGCTGTTGACACGCGCAATGATTAAGCGGATTTTCTCTTATACAATTTTACACAAGGCAGTTTGCTTGTACGATCAGAACAGTTTAGCAGTTAATAACCTAACTTTAACTTTAGTTTCCGATAGCATGAACTACGGAAATTTCTTGAACTGCCTGGTCTAATGCCAATTTCTGAAAATGGCTTCAAGGCCCCTTGGAGGGGAAGGTTGAAAATCTTAAGAGGTTTTGTGTTTCATTTGCATCTAAGGAAATCCGTAGTGAAATTCGATACCCTTGGGCTAAGGGATTGACCAAATCCGAGCACTTAGGAATTTGGCTTTGGACATGCTAACTCACTTTCATCGCGTCATGCCAATTTTCTCTACTGTCGCCGGAGGTCTGGCGTTTTCCTATAAAAGCAAGGAATACAGATCTGGGAGTGGCTGTGCCACACAAGGAATAGCGAAAGTACGGAGAAAGCATGGTAAGGGTTTTTTTTCCTCCCACTCCGGCCCACTCCATT
>VNWY01000494.1:0-40794 GCA_009869845.1 Pseudachorutes palmiensis | reverse complement strand
TTCCAGGTTTGCTTCCGACGTCGAGCAGCAGCAGCGGTCTAATTGACGTCAACGTAATCCAGGAGCAACGCCCTGCTAACAACTAAACTGCTGAACTCTTTAGTCCAGTGCAACTAAAGCAATTAAACATATCAGAGCTTCTCTTCAATTAATTATTCTTTATGCATGGTAAAAAGCACGAACGTTTTCTCTCTTTGACCTGTCACACTTTCACCTGAGATACTTTCACCACACACAACCAATTTAATTGCTCAATCCTCAGAAACCTCTGTGATCCTAATTATCAAAATCCTAATTAACACACTGACCAAAGTGGATTTTAATTTTGATATCTAGAAGTTTAGCCATGGCGGAAACCCTTTGATAAAACAAGGAAAGAACGGTGCATGGAATGCTGTATACGAAAAGTAATTCCGAGCTTATTTTATAGTGCTAATTCAACCAAACATTTTTGTCTAGAAACCAGTTCCTTTCTTCAATTAATTAGAAATAAAAGGCACCAATTCTAAGGTTTTGTATAACTTGGAATCCAGTTGAAAAAAAATAAATTTTTGGCTTTTGTATAAAATTAATTTCCAGTTCCCCTACACGTTACTGCAGGTTAACTAACGTCAATTAATTTCATATTTAATTAACTCCTGGATTAGAAACTGGAATTAGCTTCTGCCTCGTGTACCCTTCGATAACGTTCACCCCCACGTTTATTAAATCTGGATTTGACAGGTCAATGATACTTTTTTTTTCACCTAATTATTCCTTCCCCGAATCTGCTGGAAATGACGCTGGAGAAAGACAAGATAACTTTCATTACCTTTTCTTTTCCGTCAGATTCCCTGTCATTTGCATTATTCAATTTTTTCTAACCCCATGGGGCTTCCGGGTTACCTCAGCCTCCGAAGAAGTATAAAACCGAGTCTTAGGACCCATGATGATGTTCATTATTCCCAATTTGGTCAATCCGAAATCATTTCCACAGAAAAGCATTTCTTAAAAACAAGAGAAATGGGTCGGAAGCTGGTAGTTTTGATTGTTGCAGCAGTGCCACTAGTGCTGGCATTGTTATCCGCTGCAACGGCATACCCAACCGGTCTTCAGCAAGTGAGAAACGATGCTGAAAACTCAGAGGTAAGCGACATTGAGAAAATGAAATGAGCAATTACAAATATCAATTAGTTCCAAAAGTTAATTTACATAACGCTTTTAATGACTTTTTGATTAGATCTTGGTTGATTTGGCTTCACGCCTTCTTCGTGCAAGTCGTCTACCGCTTGGCTATTACTACAACGGCGGCGGCGGTGGGTCGAGCGACAATCCAGTCGGGAAGCGGAATTCAGAGATGATCAACAGTCTTCTGAGCCTGCCGAAGAGTATGAGCGACGCTGGAAGGAAATGAGAGTTCAAGGGTCATGAATCCAAAATGTAGATGAAATTCAGTTGAATAAAAATTGAGCAATTGTATTGAACCAGTACAAAGAAACCTTTGATTCAAGGCTTTTTCGCTAAGAGTTTTATTTCTGTTTTTCTGCCCGGCGTTTTTGCTCTTCTTTTCAAACTGGTTTTTGTTTGTGAATGAAATGGGAATGTGACCTAGTCAAAACGAGATAAAATTAATATCCTAATTAAAATTAACGACAATCAAACACTCACTGGAAGCATCAGTCACTATCCTCTTGCCTCTGCAGAAGGTAATCAGCTACAAATTGCAAAAGAATCAAAATAAATCTCTCGTCAATCGCAGTTTCTGACCATCAATTGATTCCCAAAGTGTCTTCCAATGGGTGTAAGCAAACAGTTCGCAAATCTATAACAAAGCTAATTACTATATGCTAACGATTGATTCTTTTTTTGTAGACAATTAAACCGACGTTGTCTTTCAACGCTTGGAATGACGCAAGCCACTTACGCGGTGCGATGAAAGGCCTTGGCACTGATGGTAAACCTAAACCTTTTGCCTATCCCAATGACCCTTTGATTTATTAATTTGGTATTTTGGTATTCTAATTGTTAATTGGTTTGTAGAAGCGTCAATTATCAAGATCCTGACGAAGAGGACGTTGAAGGAGCGTCTTGAAATTCAGAACCAATATTTCCAGCAATATGGAAGGGTAACTGCACATCGTGACCAAATTAGCTTCAACTGATGATGTGAACACGGTCTAATTTATATTTGGATTTACTGAAGGACTTGCATTCGGATCTAAAGTCAGAGCTTGGAGGAAAGTTTGAGAAACTAATTCTGGCGTTGCTGGACACTGTTCCTGATTTACTGGCGAGAGAGGTGAACAGGGCAATCGCTGGATTCGGAACTGACGACTCTGAGCTGAAAGGGGTACAGGTCAAATGGGAAATTGTTTAGAAGAGATTATCTTGATGGTTCCTGGATTACAGATTATCTGTACATTGGCCCCGACTGAGGTGACTGCGGTGCGTGAATCTTATCATAAGCTATTCGGGGTTACATTGGAGTCAGCAGTGGGTGACGATACTTCTGGGGATTACAAAGGGCTTCTGCTTGCTCTGCTAACGGTATACCAATCTCAGTATGATCTTGATGACCTATGGACTCAAGGTTCCTTTGACAACGAATTTCAGCGATTTGGCGTACTAATTAGTTGTCAAAAAAACCTTGTATGGACTATTCAAAGTATAAAGACAGCATCATTATGGTTATTTTTCAGCATCCTCGAAATGCCGTTGTTGACCACTCATCCGCCGCAGCCATTGCCAAGGAACTCTACAACGCTGGAGAACACAGACTTGGAACTGATGAAGAAGCTTTCATTCGGATCCTTTCCCAAAATTCATTCAAGCAGTTGGAGCTCGTGTTTAATGAATATGAAAAGGTCTCGGGGAAAATATTTTTGCAAGCAGGCAAGTCACGGAATCGATATTCCAGCCACATTTGGTGTTAATTATTCTGTTTATTGTTTCATGTAGTGGAAGAGGAGATGAGTGGTGAGCTCAAGAAGGCAATTAAAACTGTTGGTAAGATGCCAAAAAGCAGTTAACGGCTTTGGCCAGTGTAATTAAAACAGACTCATGTTTCCCATTTAGCTAAGGCAGTGACGAATCTTCCGAAAGTATTTGCAGAGCAGTTACGCTCAGCAATGAAAGGTGCAGGAACCGACGGTAATGATGGATAACTCGAGATGTCGATAAAATACATATGTTGAAAAAATGACGTTTTCTGACATTTCTTCTTTGCAGATTCAACTTTGATCCGAATTATCGTATGGAGATCTGAGAAGGATCTGGATCTAATCAAATCCGAATACGCCGAGCATTATGGCGAAGGTCTTGCAACATCGATTCGCGAAGAAACGTCAGGGGACTATGAGTCAGCGCTGATTTCCATGATCGAAGGGAACTCCAGCAGCCTCACTCCCTAAAGCAAACTGCCAATTTCTGCTATAGAATGTCCATCATCATTCTTTTTCCTTCATGCCTATAATTTCCACTTTCTCTATTCACCGCCGTCTTTTCACAAAGGTGTAGTGTGAAATTCCAATATTTTTTCTGTTTCAACTATTCCATGAGCTACAAGGGTTTTGTAATAAATGCAGACTTCCTTTCTCTTCTCGAAATCTACCGACGACATCAGGATCCACGGGAGTGACCTTGTGGTGTGAAGATTTCAGTTGTAAATTGAAATCTCCATACATACCACCGGCTCAAAGCTCTAATGGGAATAGCCTCTATTGCCATTTCCATTGTCATTTTTAATTGAGTTCTCATTGGAAGCAGGACAATAGGCCCATTGACGTCAGCTCTCCATATGAATTCCTGATAAGTAACTTTCACCTCCGGCTCATCATCAAACTTTCACTCACCGTAATTACTTTTCACGGTACGCTTGCACTGTCCAAGGTGCTTTCAGTACCGCTCGAACTCTCAGGGCAATCACACGTCCGCAGGTAAATGAAAATTAGAAGGTCATTAAGAAAAGTGCTAAGATATGTACTCTTGTTAATTACGTTTCCACAGCTTAAGCTTTCTGTTGACATTGAAGGATTACATTGAAGAATTCTTCTAATTGCCATTGATGTCACCGTCATCGGATTTCCTGTCGATAACCCTCTTGTTATTCTCCACGTGTCCAAATTATGTTCAAAACAAGCCACTCGCAATTGCAAATTCTGAAGATACAGGCACAATAACAGAAGCTCACGTGCTATGGAAGACTAATTGGACAAGCTCAAGTAATTTGATGTTAGGCGAGACCCAAGGTCACGGCGGTGGACGAACTGAAGCCCAAGCTTGGAACTTTGACCCGAGGAAAGACGATGCCTGGAACAATTGGGAAAGCAAATACGGAACTGACGATAGCCGAATTGAAATGACTTCATCGTAAATAAGAAATCCAAAATCCATGATCGAAGTTTTTAATTGAGTTTTGTTAATTCCAGGATAGTTGAAATCATCGTTTACATCGTCCTGGGGCTTGTGGTCTTCAGCTTTGTCGCTTTCCTGCTCTGCATATGCTGTCCCATCTGCGTCTTTGCAAAGATGCGACATCGTCGTCGCGGCCATGTCTACGCTCGACGTAAGAACACACATTAATGACTCCATGGTTAAAATCAACAACTATTCAATTGGTTTTGGGTATAATTATAACAGAGACTGCCGTTTCTACGATGGCGTCTGCGATAGCGTCGTCAAACCCTCCAGGACCCCAGGTCATTGCGATTCCAAATCAACCTCGGTCCAATGCTCCTTATCCAGTACAAGAAAGCATCACTGTAATTCCAGTTATGAACACACAACCATACACAATCTGTGGATCTCAGGCTACGATAGGTCAGGTCAACAGCTACAATCCTCAGCCACCGAATTATAGCCAAGATAATGGGACAAAAATTCCTGACGATGGTAGGTCAGAGTCGATCATTGATTCGATACCCTTGGAGTTTTAATTCTGATTTTCCCTATAGATCTCCCACCACCATATCCTGGACTTCCGGTTGTGGATTCCAGTTCAACATTTCAACACCAAGCTCCTTACAATCCGTACTTTGAATCAAGGCATGAATCATCGAATCCAGGAGCTGCCCCTCCTTATTCTAAAGAGTCATAGACTGAACAAAATGAATCAAAATGAACAATTAAAACTTTTACGAAAAAACTGTAGGATTGGTTAAAAATTCCTTATCGATTTCTCCCATTTTTTTCAACGACGCCCAAAGGCAAATAATTGGGAAATGACGTCAGTGTGGATCACGGAGGAAGGGAGGGAGGGAGGGCCGGCACGGGAGGAAAGAGAACTGAAGCAGGACAGAATTTTTGTTAATTTATTCGTGACACAGTGTCAGAGGTGACAGTACTGACTGACAATGGCCGTCCGTTTCAAGGTACCTCAATGGGGTCAACTTGCAATCCTTCTTGTCATTTTGGTCACAACCCTCCACTCCGTCCAAGGCTTACCGCAGTTCAGCTTCAGCAGTGACGATTGGTTCAAAAACACACAAAAGGAACTTGAAAAGAACCGAGATGGATTCTTCAAAGTCGTTGACAAACAGGCAGAGAGGTAACTACTAGGGTCAAGAGGTTTTAATCATGAATTACAACTTATGAACTAATAACGTTATGTTTATGACACAAGGAGCTCCGTCCAAGGCTTACCGAAGACGAGCTTCAGCAGCAGTGACGATTGGTTCAAAAACACACAAAAAGAACATGAAAAGAAGCGAGATGAATTCATCAAAGACTTTGACGAACAGACAGAGAGGTAAACTAGGGTCAAGAAGAGGTTTTAATCATGATTTATAACTTATGAACTAATAACGTATGTTTATGACACAAGGAGCCAGAAGGTGTTTTGGATCGTGGCTGCGGTAATGGTGACCTTGTTCGTGTCCATAATCGTTTGCGTCGGATGCTGCTTCTTCATTCCGGCATGCTTCTTTGCAAAGTCATTGAGGAACAGACGGAATGCCAATTACCCGGGTAATCAATTACTTTTCAACATTCAAGGAAGGGGAGATTACACTAATACTGAATTGATGATTGACACTCGTGTGTTTTGTTTCATGTCCATTTAGATGCTGGAACGGTTCACGCACCGCCTACTGCTGGAACTACAGTGCTACCGACGACACGTGGCGGAGGTGGAGGAGCGTACCCGATGCAACAGCAGACGAAGAAGACGACATCCCCGTACGCCCCGTCCAACAAGCCAGTACTCGCTGGGAATTTACAACAACCTACGAACTACGGAGGATACCCGGGGAATCAACCAGTCGGAGGTGATGGACAGTTTCCATACAATCCGTACCACCCTGGAACCAACCCTGCACCTTTCCAGCAACCTCAGAACGGTGCAAAACCACCGCCTTATCCGATGAACTGAATACAAAATAGCAACAAAAGACCTCGCACTCTGCCCTAAGATGACAATGTAAGATTCTCAACCAGCAATTACTGAACATAAGCACTCGCCACTTCATCCCACGTTTTTGACAAGGGATCTGTAATTATAATGTAAAGCAAAGGAAGTTTGTGATCTAACGTGCCTCTGAAACCGTCTCATTTGCGATGGTTTTGTTTTTGGTTACCTCATTTCGAGGAATTTTGATTCACGAAATGCGTTTGAAATTAACTTTAAACTTCCTTCGCAAGAGCTAACTTTTCCAGTTATTATTTATTCATACTAGAGCTTGTATTTTTTGAGATTCTTATTCTTAACTGGACTTAATTAATTGAGATTAATAACACGCCTTTTAATCTCCGAGAGCATAGATGTGTTAACCTGGTTGGATTGCAATTTATTTTGAACTAGGGAATTTGCTTGTTTTCATTATGACGCTCAGGCGTCAAACAAACCACAACTGGTCTGGATACAAAGTGGAACTGGAAAGGTGGTGGAAGCAGATTCGTTTTGCTCGTTGTTTACGAAAAGAATGGCCTTCAGAATTATGGTTGCAATTTCCATTCAATTTGGAATTTTGCTGATAATTTGTTCCAAAAAACGTACGATCGCTCAACCTCGACAGAACAGCACCTTCAACATCTTCGATTTACTGAAGCAACAGGAAGAAGAAAACAGAAGACATGAAGAAATTCAAAATAGAAATCACAAAGAAAACGATTTGTTCTGGAAGGAATCACAAGGTCGGATTTCAAAGTCGAAAAGGCTCCAGGAGAAGCTGGATAAGCTTTTGGTGAAGAGAAAGGGAGCATATGCTTTAAAGTATGGTGTGGATTGATTTAGATTGGAATTAATATTGTTGCTTTATCCAGGAATCGTGTTGCAATTGGAATAATTATTTCTGGAGTAATCATTATTGCATTTTACTGCTGGTGTTGTTACTTCTTGCGTTCCAGAAAAACGAAGATTCAAAGTAATTCTCGTACGAATTCGTAATTCGAGAGTGAAGCCATACCATTGGTCAATTTTTAATTTGATAGCAAATGTGGAGGAAGAGGCGTTTGAAACATGGGCCAGGAATGGGACGGTTCCGCTAGAATCGATTTCTCTCTCGACCAATCACAGAGCCCCGTGTGATGCTTCGTATGAGGAACCACTGCTCCATGACAATCATCAGGCAGCAGTGTATCCAACGCAATTGCCATACAATCCATATTACAATGGGAAATAATGGCCTTGAGACCCTCAAAGTCCCCTTGATCTCCTAAACTCTATTCCCTCAGTTTTGCATAAGTTTGCCAAATTAGAATTTAAACGACTAAAATAAACTAAAATAAATGTGAATTTGTTTTTGCAAAGGCACACGTCACAATTTGGCAATGATATCGATCTGTTGTGTTTCTTTAGCTCAGCTTGCGCTGTCCCTCTGGTTTCCTTCTGGAAGTTTACCAGACACGGGAACGGATGCTGGATACCGCAAATCCGAATTCATCTCAATGCTTTGCAACTCCGTCATAACTCGCAGCACTTCCAGCATTCTCAGACAAAAGATTTCATTCAACTTTCGAATGTGCAACAATGGTTCAAGTGGCATCAATGGGTGGGAAGAATTCCCAACTTACGCACGCACAGGCAGACGCAATCGATCACATCGACTATCAACTGGATTTCAGCTTTGAGTAAGTTTTCAATTTCAATCAAGCAGAATATGTAATGTCTGTGTTTCTAAATTGATTTTATGTGATTCCAGTGTGCTTGTCATTTGCTTTACTGGACTGTTCCTGATTCTACTGAGCTGTGCTGGATTCTTCGTCTGCCACTGCTGTCCAGCTTGGCTTCCGGAGAGAGTTCGGAACATTAGAGCAAGAGTATACGGAAGTAAGTTCAGTTTACAAAACTCGGGGTTTATGCTTGTCGGTCGGGCCAGTTGAGATTCAACGTTTTGATGTTAATTAACTGTTGATTTTTCTTTTAGCGGACGGAATTCAGCATGAATTTCCATTACGGAAGGGTATGGGGAATGGGGATGAAGAACACTTTTTCCGGAATTCGTTTTCATCAAGGAATCATCGGCACAGCGGAGACAACGGAGACTACAGCTTCCACCTGTAGCGATTTCAACAATAAGCGCTGATGACCGGCAGAGCAAGCGGTGGCTTGAATAGCAGTTAGCACAGTTGAAGCGATGACGGTTTACAGTACAATTGAAACCTGATTTTTCTCAAAATGCAACATACTCTGGAAAACCCATAAAAGATTTCATAATGTTTCACAATTGAGTGATGAAACGTTTAGATTTAACTTATATTACTGTTGTATACTTGTTGAATTACTGTTTTTAAGGAAAATTAGTAGCAAAAATTAGCATAATTTAACTGTTTTCGTAAAGAAACTTGAATTAAGCAATAGGAAATTCACAACAAGCCATCTTGTAGGAACGCTGCTGTTCAATCCAAATCAAGGGTTCTGATTGGTCCTCTGCCTCTGGTGCATGGAAAACATGTCTCCAGACAGGCGACATTTAGGAGGGAGAATATGATTTATTCTGCCATTATGATGTCTCTAATTAATAAATTAAATGGTGCTCATCGTCCTGTAGAAAACAAAGTTTGGGAAAATTGATCCAAACGTGCGTTGTGGCTTGTGGGAAATGGGAGGGTTGCAATTTGCAATCTTGCAATTTGGCTGAAATAACAAAGTAAAAGCTAAACACTGTGAGTCAGTCTTTTGTGCCAATTTCCCCCTTTGTCTTATGCAATTTGTTCGTGTCGTCATTAACTAATTCCCAGAGATGACCAAGGCGCAGCTGGTTGGGAACTGACGTCAAAACGAATAAAAAATATAATCACCGTCATCAACTTTGACCTTAAGGTAAAGGGGGAGTGGGTAATCCTCAGAAGTCCCTGCCGCAGGATGGCGTAAAGTAAGGAATTCCGCGAAAAATTCAACCTAGGGAATAAATA
Source organism: Pseudachorutes palmiensis (assembly GCA_009869845.1). NCBI lineage: Eukaryota > Metazoa > Arthropoda > Collembola > Poduromorpha > Neanuridae > Pseudachorutes > Pseudachorutes palmiensis. The sequence continues at coordinate 31,467 of VNWY01000494.1, read as the reverse complement.
CTTTTAAAAGAAGCAAATGACATACAAAATGTTCTTCTTTGGGGTCAAATCGTATAGTCGTAAGGGTTTCCATGAGGCAACGATTGTTTGTTTGAAAACAGGGTAATTTTTTCAGAGTCTCAAAAAATCAGAGCTGAATTCCAACTTTCTCAGACTCAAACACCGTGCCTCTGGACTGTAAAGCCCGAATTTTCAGGACATCAAACATAATTTCTCCCTTTTGATTTCTCTCGGACTTTAAAATCAGGACTCACCCCTGACTTGAAACAAGCATGAGGTTCCTTATTTCCAAAATCTGTGAGTTTGAGCTCAAGTAGCTTTTGACCCAGACCAAATTCTTTTTGTCTTGGGTTCTGCTGACTGAGCCTGACTTAGTTAATTGAAATCGGTGTCCAATGTGGAGGTAGGAATGACCTGGACTCCACCTTGACATTGAGTGTGAAAAACTCTCTGAGGAAATTGTGGGCGGATTTTCACACTTTTCGGAATTTCTGGTAACAAAAGTTCAGTGGATTAGTCGACCGCTGGCGAATACTCTCTGGGGATTAGTCATAAACACCTAAATGGAAATGTGGTTCATTTGATTAACTAAAGTTGGAGTGGTATAGTGGTGTGTATTAAATTAACCACAATTACACGTTTCAGACTCGATTGCTAGTGAACACGAGCGACAGCGACAGGAGAGTTTGGACAGTTTGGGTCAAGGAGAGGTCAACGGTCATCCCTCCTTCGTCGACTCCTCCGACGGGAACATGGGCAAGGTGACAAGGTAAAGAAATGCGTTTTGGTAGTCTGTTGGAATGGCTGAATAAATATATTAACTGTTGTTTCAGTGCCATCACATCCATTGTGGCAATCGGAGTAATTGCCTTCTTCATCTACTACTGCTGCCTACGACGAAAGAGACGCAACAATGGAACGGTTATCCATGTAACGAGTAAGCTTAAGACAGACAAAAGTTACCTACAGTAATTGTTACGTTAATTTAACCTTTTGTATTGTTTTTCAGGTGGCACTCCTGCGGTACCGAATCCAATTCCATACAACCCAACGAATCCCGGACAAGTGCTTCCACCAGGTCAATACGGATACCCTTACCCTACAGCTACACCAGGGATGCAACAAGGAATGTACCCAAATGACCCAGCAGGTCAACAGTTTGGCTATCCTGGCCAAAATAATCCGTACCCGATGTATCCACAGGCTCCGGGACAGCCTATGCCTATGCCAATGCCATTCGACAACGCCACTCATGTACAAGCCACTGCACCTTATCCTTCAGGTAATGAAATGAACTAGAAAAGTTAAACTGAGTGGGGATCTAATTTGACCTTTTGGATTTTCTAGCTCCTTTACAGTATAATGACTTGCCACCCCCTTACTCGGATGTTACCAAGAGATAAGTCCAATGCCGGAATTTTTTACTCCTTGATATAAGCGAATTGAGGTCGGATCTGAATGGCAATAATGCGTGCTGTTACTCTCGATATTTGACCTTCGTAAATTAGCTTTATTAACCCCTAAAAATCCTACGCTTATTCAAAAATTATTATTCTTCAGTTGAAATGTAAGGGGAATAAGAATTATTGCATTTATCTTAGGACTTCCTAGACTTCCCGAAATACGTATTTTCACTATAAATTGATTTCTAGTAATGTATTATAGAATCTCAAGGGCTTTCCGCTAAATAAATTGAGGAAATTTCTAAATTGTAATAAAATTCTAAAGATTGTTGAGTCGAAAAAAAAAAGCAATGAGCCAAGTCAGACTTCTTGGGTTCAAAGTATTCCATCCAGGACAATCTCGTCCTGCTGGACAACACTCCCGTCAAGTTTATATTCTTCCTGGCCAAAACCAAAGTCATCCAGAGGCTCTTCCTCCTTCGGAGGAGGTGTCACTGCTTCCACAGTTTCTCCCAGGTACTGCTCTGCCGTTGAACTCGTCTCGCCAATCTCAACTTGGTTGTTGATTGTTTGTTCTTCTTGATAGGTTGACTGCGATGGAGAGACAGTTGGATTAATTGGACTCTCGACTTGGCTACTGGGTTCCTCGATCGGGATCTGCGTCACTGTCTCCTCTGCTTTGACTTCAGGACTTTCACCCAAGTCTCGAAACTTATGCTCTGTAATTATTCCCTCTTCTTCCTCGTGTTCTTTAGCAGGTTCATTAGCGTCGTCGTTACCGGGAGTGACGCTTTCCCCACCAATAGTGACAGGCTCATCCACATTTCCAGCAGAATTCCCTGAAAATTTGAATCAAAATTCTCTGAAAAACTCCCATCAAATCAACATCCTTAGGAAGTTTACCTTCCAAGAACTCGTTCAAGTAATCACTGATGCTCTCCAAGAAGCTGGGTTCGTCCGAAATTCCTTCTATGACCTCTTCATCCCCGTTGTCACTGTGAATTTTCTCTTCCTGGAGAAAACTCGGTTCGTCAATTGAATCATCAGGTTCATGGAGAGCTCCATGTGTGCTCAACTCAAGGCCTTCCTTGGGGTCACCAACCGACGTGTCAACAAGGACTAAACTCGCCACAGCCCCAAGGAGAAGGAGCAACAGGAAGAAAACACATTTGAAAATCATGGACTGCTTGGTCTCTACAATTTCAACTTCTTCGTCGTCACCACTGGTACTCGAGTCTTTAAAATCAATCCAACATGAAATGAAGCATTTTATTTCAACTGCCATTTACCTCTGATTGTTTCTGGTACAATTTCCTCTTCTTCTTCACGCTCCGCCCCGTAAAGGGCTGAGCCCTCCTCCCACTCTTCCTTCGCTAGGGCCTCAATCTGAGCTAAATTGTTTCAAATTGCATTTAGCTTCTTCAATTTCCAGTAATTTCTTACCTCTCTTTTTCTTCTTGTCCCGTCTTCGTCGTGGTTGCACTTCCGCCGACATCTTGCTACCTTCTAGTCCTCATCTCGTGGGGCCAGGGAAGAGAGGACAAATTATATTTTTAGATTCCAAATCGGATTAGAACAAGGCAAACAAAATGTTTATTTTTAGTCTCCTCATCTTCAAGATCGCCCTAACTCGCCTCTGTTCAAAAAGTCGTCATTCCATCCTCCGTCTGAATTTGATGAAAGATACAACTTTGTAAGTTCTCAACAAAATAAGTGAGGATTTCCCATTAAACAGCGAGGGAGGGTTGCTTAATCAAATTTTGTTCTTGGTTGAGTCAATTCGGGGTTAAAAAAACCCGAGAAAGTTTTTTGAGGACATGGGGCTTCCTCCTCTTGATTTCACGGTCGACTCATTCCTTTGGGTCTAATTTGACCTTAAAGGAATTCCGGTCCAAATCGAATAGAAAAGAAGAAAGAAGACTTTTTTCTCTCGTGATTTAATTATGTTGAAAAGAAGCGGAAGTGAAAGCATCGGATTAGTTTTCTTTCTCCTTACTCAACGACCTTGTAATTAGGTTTTCCCTTTCACCTTTGAAATGGGATACCTCCCCCCGTGTAACGTAACAAACAGTCTGTAAATAATACTTGGAAAGTACTGACATTGGAAAGTAGACCAAATCACGGGAAAGCGGGGGCTGGGATTTCACTAGAAAACTTTCTCGTTTGATGTACATGTCCCATTTCCAAACTAAACTTAACAAAGGGCTGTTTTTCCTAGAAAACTTCGGGCTAAATCCAGTGCCGTGTACCGGCACGTGCCTTCATGTAGGCAAAAAGACCAAGATAGTCCATTACCTTTAAAGCGGAGAGTAGGAAAGCCGTGACGGAAAAAGTGACGCAAGTATTTTAGCCATTTTATGAGGATTTGATCTTTAGAAGTGTGTCTGTGTGTGTGTTTGTGTTAAGTTTCAAGCACTTTGAGCTTGAGGGTTGTTTCCCCACGAGAAGTGAAAGTTTTATGATATTTCCCCACAGAGAAAGTAAGGAGTGAGCTTAAGGACTTAAGTGGATGATAACCATGACCCCATGAAAAGAGTTAAATTCAATTAATGACTTTTTCTGGTTAGAAACATGAAAGGATTTTTGCCTCAAAGGGACTACCCGAATCCTTGGGGGGATGGGGATGGGCTTTCACCAAAGAGTTAAAAACACTTTCTCCTTATTAGACCACAGAAGCAACAAGCTACAAATCACTTCGGATCCATCAGTCCAAACGGAAGGTCAAAACAGAAACTTTTGACATCCTGCAAGAGAACAATAGAGGGATTCCGGAAATTACGTTAGAATCAACATGCAGTGAAACTGACCAATAGGAATGCACCGTGTTGACTCCAAAGCTCAAGAATGAGGACGCTCTTGTCCACATTGTGTCCATTGTTCCTTCCATTGTTGTCCCAAGCACGCTCTCTGGAACACACGATCCAGAATACAATCACGTATCTAGGAACTGGTGAAAGTGGGTAAGGTCCATCAATCAATTTAATTCTCCAGTGCCACAGAACTTGAATTTTCAGTCTTTTTTTCCAGATGGGTTCCTGCCATTTCTGCCGGTGTCATTGTCCTCCTGGTCTTCGGGATTTCCCTATTTGCCTGCTGTATTCATTGCCCTTGTTGCTTCATCTATAAACGGGGAGAGTCTGACAGGGTCATTTGAGGCTCAAAAACCTCATTTACAACGGTTGGTCGGACATTTGGGAAATCTCAGGCTTCTTTGGTCCACTTTCTCTTTCCAACCTTTAAACGATAGGTCTGGAATGACTGAAAATCAATTCAAACTTTAGTCTTGTACTATGTTTAATATTTCAGGATAATTAAACCTGTTCGTCCCAGTTTAACATTACGAATTCTATTTACCAAAAACATGACCTAAGACTTGTAAAAAGCCTGAGGAATCCTATAGTCATTTAAGATAATTTACACTAACCTTAAATTTCAAATTAGAAAATAAGCGATAGATTTTAAATTAGTATCAATTATCAATCAATTACAAAGCGATCTTAAGCTCCTAACATAATTAACCAATCCCAATTAATCCTTGAAATGAGCGTGTGTACTCAACACTGCAACCTCTGGATTCCGTACAGTTAGCACAATTATTTCTTTAAGTTTTGGCATTGACCTGACGCTGTAACAGTAAAAAGTCATCTTTTGAATTGTCATAAAATAAAATCTAAGCTAGGCATTTTGTGTATGGTACATTATTTGAAACCCTGGAGCAACTCGGTCCTAATTCACTGCTCACTTGTATTACGGCGATGACTTTTAGAATCTGAAAATGTAAACTCATTTTAGCACTTGTTCTAACTTGTTGTTATAGACTTTCTGCTGATAAATATTTGTGGTAATTTACCTACGCATGCTATACATTCTGTGTTGCTGTTGCCGTATTTTGAGCATTTGGATCAAAGTGATCATCTTCCTCCAGTTTCGGCTGTTCCTGGTAACCTTCAAATTACATCACAACCAATCAAATTCAATTAAAAACGGTTATTTACTGCTCGTTATTACCTGTTATTACAGATGGATTCCTTTGAACTTCTTCCTCGTCAGCTAAGTCAATTAGTTCAATTTCCTCTTCCTCTCCTTCGTCCTCGTTACTATCTTCCAAATCCTCTTCTTCTTCCGGTGGCAAATCCTCTTCATCCTCAACTGGAGATGAATTCTCCATGTCGTCGTACTCGTCATCTTCATCCTCGAATTCGTCGTCATTCTCCGTTAGTCTTCTTCTTGTAAACTCTGAACTGTCTAAATTCCTTGATATAAAATGTACGTCCGAAGCTGGTGGAGGTTCTACAGGTGCATCTGGCATATCGAATTCCTTTACTACGCAAAATCTTGTCTTCCCAGGTAAAACTTTTCGGACAGGAACGCCATAACACATGTGGTACCTCCCTGGCGAAGTATCCTCTTCAACATCTTTATCAGGAGGAGGAGGTGAAACCGTCAGACGAGGAAAATCTTCTGAAGAACGTAACGTTGGGGACAGGTCGCTTTCACTTGCACTTTCAGTTGAGCTTGTGCTTTTATTCAACCTTCGATTCAATGCTTCAGTCGTACTTGAACCATTGGTGCCAAACTTCTCGTCGTTATTTTGTAACGGAGAATTTGAAGAGGAAGGAGGATTAAGTGGTCTTGGTTGATCAGCGATAGATTCGGTGACAGAAACACTTCCGGTAGTAACATTTGAAGTTGATAGAGGTGCCATCCGAACTATGGTAAAGTAAAAGTTAACCAGTTTCATTACTAAATCCACCCCAAATTAGAGATTGCATGCTTTCACCTAAGTTCCCACCACCCGGACGTATTGTCATGATAGGCTTACGAACACCACCGGCTAGGAGAGAAACTCGTTGTTTGAGCCATCCCAAGACGCATCCCAACAGATCCAGATTGGGTCGTAAACATCCTGGTACTTCGTACTGGAGAAGTTGGAGTTGGAATAGGTGTACTAAATGGGGTCATCATTCTACCACTAGGTGCATGCAAGATCTTCGTCATATTCGTCATTGTCGACGCCCCTGTCTGATTTGCGCCTTGATTAACTGAAATTAACACACGGACGATGACTTTGCAAATAATTCTATCACAATTTCCAAGACTTACGGTTAACGAATCTTGCGTTTTGAAGGAATGTTACAGGCGAACTCATTTGCTGATCAAGTACCACCAAGTTACTCTATACAAAATGGTCAGAAACATTAACATTTTTCAATGGATTATGATGGAATGGATTAATTTCTTTAAACATACTCCTCCAGTCGACCTTCGTAGAATAACAGCTTTCCTCTGCTCTTGGATCTAAAAATACAGGCAAGAAAATTAATAACATTACATTTTGTCTTGATTTATCTAAATTGTATTACCCCTCCTCCACCAGGTTGACTCGGCGGAGTTGGAATGACCTTGGAAATTGTAGCACTTGGATCCTTCTGGACGAATATTATATTCGTACCTGGAGCTCGTGTCATGCTCGCGGCGACGGAAGGCGTCAGTGGATTTGTTTTAATCGTATTTGAGACCGACTGCGAATTATAGCTAGGGGCGGCAGTGACTGGTGTTGGTTTCACATTGAACTGCCCACCGCCTGAGATGTTTTGAGGTGAGGAAATATTATTATTAAGATTAGTTGCTAGAGCGGAAGCGCCTGGAGTTGGAGTCGTGGCTACGGCAGGATTTGTAGCCGCCGCTGCTGCAGCGATCCGAGTTTTCGATCCAGCGAGTATATGAGGCTGTGCTTTTCTTTGGTGTACAGGAGGAGTGGTGGAGCCTGATGGTGACGACGGTGTAATTCTCAAGGCCGATGAAGGGGGAGGTGCACTGGGTGCGATTGGTGAGGTAGGTAATGTTTTTGAGGTTTCGTAAAATGACCTATTCCTTACAGCGAGTGCTGAGGCCGTTGCTGTTGAAACGCCGACAGACAGAGCACTGGTACTACTTGGCACGGCGTGAGGCTGGTGTCCGTAATCAGAGTTACTGAGCTCAGACGGATCGAGTTGTTGAGGAGTATAGGTGGTCGCCGCCAAGTTCTGAGTCCTTTTCTTATAAGGAGTGGCACTGTTAATGAAAGGAAGCGGCGGTCGATATGGAGGCGGGGACGATATGAAGTGTGGCCCTTCGTGGATTTTATTGCTAATTGGAGGAGAAGAGTAGTAACTCGTCACTGGTTTTTGGTTATGTGTTGTAATATTTATATGAGTCTTGGTCATTCCAAGTGGATTCACTATTTTTGGCGGTGTGTTGGGAGGATGATGGTGAGTTATGGATGAGGCTCTTACAATGACGGAATTTACGGCGCTTATAGGCGGAACTCCAGGCAAAGTAATTGGATGCTTCAGCGGGGTCTCGTTGTACTCGACAAAATTTGGAGTGTGCTTAGGCGGAGTCGGAAGAGACTCGTGAGGATCTGTCATGATAACGGTATGCTTCGTTTTGTGCCGCACTTTTGACGGAGTTTCTGGCTGTTGCTGTGGACTCTTATACGGCTGGATTCTGGAAGAGACGGAATTGGTGTTATGGTGAAGATGATGATTGTACCTTGGGCCTGGATACGCTTCGTAGTATTGGTGACTACTCCCACTGTTCCCGTGTAAAAGTTGATGCTCAAGAGCAGGACTTGACTTAAATTGATCTCGGTTTTGAACAAAGTGGTGAGCTTGTGGACTCATCTTCTGCTCCTTACTAACGCCTCCGTAAGGTTCACTAACACTTATATCACTTGGTAAAGTCTCGTTGAAAGCTTTTTTCCTCTTGTAAGGAGCCCTTTTCTTAAGTTCTTCCCCATTTGCTTTTAGTTTATTGGCTTTTCTGACCTTTGGTTCGGAAGTATCTTCACCTGACTCGGGAATTAGGCCTTGAGGAAGAGGGTGAAGAGGGTACAGCGGAGGCGGGTATTGTGGAGGAATTTCAGAAGGCCATGGTTTGCCACCCATAATGGGGTTGTTCTTCCCTCGACCTCGACCTCTCCCCCTTGCTATGCTCAAGCCACGTATTGATATACCACGCCCTCTCGAGCCTCCGCGTCCTCGTACTCGACTCAGGCCCCTTCCTCTCGTTCCTCTTGGTTTCGTTGACATCATAGCCACGATTTCACCCGTTGCTTCTGATGGTGAGCAACAAGATGAAGAAGAGGATGCTGTGGAAGTTTCTCGTTGAGCTCGATATTCTTTCGGTATCAGTGCCCGGGATGAGATTCGTCTCTTTTTGCCGTCTTCATCAACGTAGTACTTTGCATTTGCTTTCGCCGCTAGTCGATCTCTCAAGGCCTTTTCTCGCTCAACCTTCCTTCTTGCCCTCTCTACGTCTGCAGTACTGGTATGCGAGAGACGGGACTTGAGTTCATTTAGGGTTACTGACATGCGTCGATCCCGAGGTGAACAGAGAGCGGTGATATCCGGAGAAAAGCCATCGCGTAACCTCCTTGCCTTTTCATCCGAGTCTTCGTCATCGTCTGACTCTCTGTTTCCTATGTATGACATCTTATCCGTATTGAGTCCGTTTGCAATCACATTCTCCATAACTTCGGGTTCGACAGTGTTTATTAAAGGATCTTCTGTTTTGAGCAGGATCTTGGCAAAACTCTCAACCTCTCGCGTCATTTCACCTGGGATCTCAGTGGCCGTATCTTCTTCGTCTGTCGTAACATCTACACCGTTCTCCCTGAGACGCCTTTGAACAAGCTGATGTAAAACTTGTGCATGTTCAATTATTGGGCGTATGACCGGATCTGCAGCTGGATTTTCTTCGCCGTAACCTTCTTCCACCCACCCCGTTGAAGTGTAATCACCACTAAGCCTGCAATTAAACCAAAGCTTAATTACTTTGACATTTTCATCTACACATAGGTTATCTCTGCCTTACGAATCAGCTACTAAAACCATGCGTTCATCTGATGCCACTTTCCGAATTTCCGCTTTATGCCTCCAATCTGGAATATTGAACCAGTTCCTGATGGTATCGATTATTTCACGCTTCGGCTTGTCCAGGCCTCCAGACATTCGTATGGCGGCTATAAACTCGGCATACGCAGTTAGCTCTGAAATGAAAAAAATAAAAAAAATTAGTTTCACATGAGTAACCGTGTCAATAAAGTGAAGCCAAAAAATTGGCCAAGCCTTGTTCCACCATGTGGGTATGGATATTCTGGAAAGGTTAATTTTCCGCCAACCTTTTGTACCACAAGCGAGGAGGGCCATTCATTTTTCCATTGCTGAAATGAAGATTAATTAGTGAAAAAGAGTGTTAATTGAACAAACCTTGAGCTCGCAAATGACGTTGACACTCGTTCTTCAATTCCTCACCAAAGATCATCCTATCTATCCTGTCCATCTCCATCTTTTTCTTGAGAGACGAAGGCCTGGGTGCAGGTTTTGTAGATATTGCTTTATTGAGATTATACGCTCTAGACCTGGCTGCACAGTGACCCCGGGTGACCTACAGGAGAGGCTGTCCTGTCCCCTTCAATTTCCGCCCTTTTCCACTCATTTTCGAGCCTTGGCTTAATTTTGACAGTTGTTTTTCAGTGACACAAATTCCACACTTTATTCCCTTTCCAAAGTTTTATTGTAAACTCAAATTTTAATTCAGCTTCTTTTTTACATGGAAAAAGTTCACTGCCTCCGGCAATTGCCTCCAACGGCGTCGCCCTCCACTGACAGAAATGGGCGTAAATAATATAAAATTAAAATTCAGCGAATTTATACTAAATTTGGTAAAAATTAAGTAAATGTATACTAAATTTGACAGATTTGGTTGTGTATTATACATTTATTCTAAACTTTCTTTAACAGAAACTTAACTAAATTACAGTCTAAATTAAGTTATTTTTGTATTTTATAAAACAGGAAAATATATTTTATTATGAATTTTCATAATACTTGGAAATTCCATTCGCTAAGAACCTTTGGAATTATGTTCTTTGCTTTTTAAATTAAGTTTTTAACTAATTGAAAAATATAAAATTAAAATATATTTTTAATTTACGGCCTAAATGGTTTTTAAATAGCTAAGATTAGGGAAGGCGTGCTGGGCTATTAACTAAACTTTATTGAAAGGTCAGAATTCCAGATCAGAAAGATTCAATTGAATCTTTATGTAATATTTTTAATGAAACACTTAGAATTGACTATGGTTTACCGATTTGACATTGGCCTGTTTGAGAGTGGTGTTGATCGACCCCGAGTGACCTTTGGTTGAACCCAAAGGAATTCAATTGCTTTTGAATTTCTCGCCCTGACTAAAAGCGGGAGTGAAATAAACTCAAAGTGGGGAGACCCAAAATCCCATATCCAGAAGGTGGCACTCAAAACCCAAGCCATTTATTGTCTTAACCATTACTCAAAACACATTCATTAATCCTTATTTTTAATTAGTTTTCTTGTCTTCACCTTCATTCTCGTCTGAATCCTCTCCGACCAAGTCCTTCTCAAACTGTGCCAGTGCCCTTGACACTGAATTGTCGAGCACTTCGCACAAGAAATTCTGTCCCTGTGAACAAGGTGCACCTTTGAAGAAGAATGCATTCAAACGAACGGAATAGGACAATTTCAAGCATCCAGGAGCATTGCTGCTGTTGTCATTCTCATTCCAGTATCGTTTGTCCAGGTCAATTTGGTTCCCAGATTCAGACCAGATCCAAATCAATCCTGGATTCAAACCACCCGTCCAGAAGTCAGTTGTAGCTGCATTCCTAAATTGAAAAGTCAAAAACTAATTCACACTGGGTCCTGGGTCAAGATTTGTTTTCAGTTACCTTATGTTTGTATATTTTGCCAAATACCCTGATACCCTGTGATAGTCCGAGTAACTCAACATCTCGGCCAGGCGACCTCCCATTTTTGCACATTCTCCAGCAGCCGTTTTCCAGTCTGTGATAGTTGGGGACTTTGCGAAAGAACTTACGTAATAACATTTCCCTTTGATGCCATCCACATTTACAAAATCAGGAGGGCAGTTCCCTTTACAAATTACAAAAGTTGCACATTCCTTACGCATTCATCGCACTAATTTACACGTTTGAATACCTCTTGATTCTAGTTGCCCTCCGCTCGGTTGCTTGTCTTTTCCAGTGAGAAAGTGGACAATGCTTTCCAAGGTTTTCACCCGACTGTCCAATGCATCCATCCGACCAACTAGTTTCTCCATAGCGCTCAAGAGCTGCATATCAATTGGAGAAATCGAAGGATGATTCTGTACAGACTGAGTGTTTCCACTGCCTTGAGATGTAAGGTCAACGTAGCCATCTGATTGGCCATAAGACGGTCTTGGCCTTGACGGTCCAGTAAGGATCTTACTCGTTTTATTCGATCCGTAGACATCTTGGTCCTCTCTATCTGCCAAGAATTCTGATTGACCCCAGCCATGATTTGTATCTCTATCTGATTGACTGTTCTCAAACTGGTCTCGTGTTAGAATCCGAACTTGTTTTTCTCCAGTAGGATCAAGCACAGCAGCACCATTTGTTTCAAACAAAATAACAAGGAGAGCTACAGAACCTTTCCAGATGAACCTCATCTTGAGTCCTCAGTCGAGGCTAGGGGAAGAGTGATTACCCAAAATCGTTTTAACTTGACGAGGTATTTATTCCAATAGGATGTCGACGTAAGGTCGATCTAAGGTATTCAACTCAGGTATCTTCCAACTCAGGTCGAATTTTGAAAGACAATGGTTGGTTTTGACGTTTTGTTTACTAAATAGGATTTGGGAAGGAACAGTTAGTTTTATGAAAAGGAATCCCAGTTAACACATCCTATTTAGAGTCATTTGGGGACTCCCAAGAATAGCTCGTCATCAACCCTGTCACACCTCACCAAGCAACTTTTAACTTATTTGGAAATTCATGAGCTTCACCTGAATCACATTGTCATGCAATGCATTTTTCGATTGGTGGATCGAATAGAATTTTATTAGCATCGCTTTCTCCAAAATTAACCTCAATCTGAAGTTTTTTGGGGTGAAAACAATGTTCCACATGTTTATTGATTTGTAAACATTTCATATATGCGCGTTTTAACAATTTTCTATTTTGCGAGCGTCTGACAGCATCAAAACACCGGAAATGAATAATATTGGCACTTTTTTGATTGTGGCGAGATGTGCGAAATAAACTAAAATGAACTGTTGAGCTTGACTTAGGTTTCACAGGAAGTAAAATTCTAGTTAGGACATTTTGGAAAATTAATTCTAGACGTTCCCTTCCAACAATTAATCTGAACTTTGACATAACTCATTCTTGCCTTTTCGGAATTTTCTTTCGCGTCGTTGGACTCATCATGTTGCTTAAACTTCTTGATTTGGATGTTCCAATTGGAAACTTTTGTGTCGGTGGTTCATGAAGTTGATCATCGGAAGAACTCAGTGCAGTTAGGATTGGAAGAAGATTGGAAGTGGAAGTCTTTTTGATTGGCTGGGTGATAGAAGGGCCGCTTGAATAGCTTGGTGTGACCTGGAAATCGGTGTTTTACTATATAGCAGTCTTTGGATTTTACCATTGGACCTTACCCTTGCGAAATGAGACCCTTTGCTTTGTATGGAAGCAGTTTCCGGAAGTTCTGTGGCTGTTGACCAATGGCTGATGTTATCAATGACCTTAGCATCTAGTCCTCCGCAATGTCGCCATACTTCTCGTGCTAATAAGCTCCCTTGATTTTTAGCCATCCTCCATGACTTTTTTCGAACTCTGGAGATATAAAAATAAAAATTTCCTTATGAATCTTGTGTCAATGGCTTTTCCAACTTACAACGGTGAATTTTCGTAAGATAAAGAAATTATTTCAGCCACTTCCATCCCTCCTGAGGAAACTTCGCCATCTTCGGAAAGATCATTGTCGGCAGAATGCGCGACACAAATAGGCTTGATGTTGTTCCTAGTCATTGCGATGGGATTGGAGGCAGGAAAGTTATGATGATGAGGAGGTTGGAAATTATTCCGAACAGTAGCCTTGTAATTGAAGTTGCTGAAAGTGTGGGTTGAATGATTTCGAAACAATGGAAATGCGGTGAGATTGTCGTAGCTGCTGTCAATGTCCGGACCCAAAGGTCCTTGGCTTGGATGAATGCTACTGATGGAACCTGGGCGTGGGAAAGGTCTCGAGTGTAACAACCCAGACTTCAAAGTATTTTCAGGAACGTCTTGACCCTGTGCGTTTCCAGCCATCATGTTCGTATTCACCTTTGCAAATGGATGAGACAATTGATTGAACATTTGAACACGGTCTTTGAGGCTTAGTCTCGAGGGTTCAGGAAGCAGGGGCTTCATTTCATCCAACTTTCTTCCAGGAGCGTCTCCATCTGTATGATTTTCATAGCCTGGAAACCAAAAATTGAATCTTAAAATGCTGCATTTTGTTCTCAACAATAACAATTACCAATTGATGTGTTAATTCGATTTTGTTGGTTAATGAGGTGTCCTCTTTCACTAGAGTTTTGCAGAATTGCCGAATTTTGATCCCCATTGGAGTTTAAATCTGTCTTCACATGGACTTCACTGTCGTTCAAATTCTCAAGGTCAAGGTTCCTCCATTTGCTAAATCGCTGCAGGTGTTCCAACTTCATAAAATGTGTTGCCTTTTCAGCCACGCTCATTGCCAAGATGGGTTCTACTTCAGCCGCAGTTGGTTCGACTCCAATTTCTAACCTGGGTTCAACGGACATTGCTTTTTCTTTCGTCTGAGCCGAATTCGGACTCACTTTCTCGAATATTTTCCTTAGGAATGAAGGCTGATTGGAGGATATACGGGACCAATATGACATTCCACTTCCGGCTGAAGGACTTTTCTTGATTCCTTTGAAAAACCGCTTATCCTCTGAGTCATTTGGTTGACCCGCTTGAGCTATTGTTGCGGATTCTTTTATCAAGAGACGTCGGAGTCCGTTCATCCCACCTTCACTGACCTTTGGTTCGACTGGAGCTAATGAACTGTTTTGCCACGGAGTGCATGACTGATTTTCAACGGTTTTGGTTGAAGGCTTTGTTTGTTCTTGAAGGCGACCAATCGGGAAGCTTCCTATCATTGGCTTCGGCCTCTCATTGATGTCGCTAGCACCAGTCGCCTGAAATTCAAAAATGTTTGTGATTGCAATTCTCCCACTTTCTTTCGGTCTTACGCCAAGGTCAGTTCGGGTGGGTACTTTTTCAGATCCAGAGGCTAAGCTGCTTGTGGATGTTTGTTTACGATGCCACGGTGGGACACAGCCACTGCTCACACCGCAGTCTCCTTTGTTCACTGATTTCACAAATGCTGAGCCTCGACTCCGGGGGAAAGGGACTGGAAAACTTTCTAGAAATCAAAAACAGTTCCTAGTTTAGTTTCATTGTTACCCCTCAATACTGTTGTTAAGCCATGTCAAATTAGCAAAACTGAAAATGGTTTTACCTGCTAATTAGCTATTGATGATTATTTTGTAGGATTGATTTGTATTAGTTGTTAGATTTGTTGTAGGATAGAAAAAAGAAGAATTGGAGCCAATTGTCTTGACCTTTGAGCAGGACACAAGGGTCACTCGACTACCAACCTGTGAGTAATAAGACAGGGACAAAACACACCTTAGAAGTAATTGCAATTTGTAATTAATTTCGCATTTGGATAGCTAATATCACTCATGAACTACCAAAGTGCAAAAGCAAGATTCACTCTACCACTCCAAATGGATATTCGGACGGTGTCCAAATCAAGCCAAATTGGGAATCGCCAATTAAATTGAATCAATTGAACTTCAATCAATCAATTAATCAATTTCCATCACCTCTGTACAAAACTGCAGTACATGCTATGCAGTGCTATGCGTGCAAAAAAATGAATTTCAACAAAGCTTCCCAAACCAAATCTCCATTTATCAAATAATGGCAGTAAAATCAGAACACAAATGTGTGATTAGTTTCCAGGTACCAACAGAGGTTAATTGAGTTTCTAATCATCGCTAATTAACGTGGCTGTTACTTTAACCTTTAGCTTAAGGTGTAAACCATTCTAAAAGATTTGGCCATTGTATTTATACAGCTTAATAAAATTCATAGGTCGGCCTTCTCTCTTTCGATTTGTTGATTTCAGAGGTCAGATGAATGTCTCTACAACGATTCTACTGCTAACATCCCTGAAATTGGATTTGACCCTGTTTAATTGATTATCTGACGAGGTCATCTTCGACCTGTAGGGAAGCGTCCATATTATTTTAGGCTGTCTCCTGAAAAAGTCTTGAAGTGAGCTCCGATGCTCTGATTCTTTCATGTCATGTGTCAAGGTTAGACTTGGCAGCTCTTCTGATCCGATTTCGGGTAGCTCTGTATCGACGACGCTCTCCGCAAGTGACGTTAGACTCATGGAGCGTGTTTTGGCATTTCTAAATATAATTTTAGTCCCACTTTGAAAGTGTTCTATTTGGATTTTGTCACTCAAGGATCGGAGATCTTCTGCATAAGAATTAAAATCGTCATAATTCAATCGTCTTTGAGGAAAGTGCGGACATAAATTGGGGAGGGGAGAGTGGGAAATGCTTTTTAGAACGAAAAGGAAAACGAACATTTGGGAGGCCATTGCCTAAGTGACAGGATTATATACTTAAGATCGTGGACAGAACCTGGATGCGGTGACAGGGACAAATGTGCTTATAGAACTAAACGATTTTAACTATCAACAATTATCTCAAAACAGAGTTGACAGGCGGTGGATTCTTGACTTTATGAGTATTTTTAGCTTTGGAATTCTCTTGTTGATATGTGACGTTTTAATTCGTCCCACGGGGTGTTCATTGCACCCTTTTATCGGGATAACTCAGGAAAAGCTGCTCGCCAAAAATACAAAGACAGCGAGGATAATCCCAAAAATAGGAATTAGCTCAACGTGAGCAACAACTTGCGTGAAAGCGAGCAAATAACATGCAACGAGGAAAAGCTCACTCCAGCGACCATCATCCAAACACGGCCAAGTCTCACCTTCCGGCTTCTTCTTTAGAATACTGCGGGGATGAGTTGGCTTATGAGGCTCAGGAAGGTCGGGGGATGACGAAGACTTCGGGGTAGGGTCAGTCGTCGGTGGATGTGATTGGATGTGACCATCAGCATGACCAATGTTCTGGATTCTTTGGTCAGGTTCTGCGTTTTCAGAATTCTTCTTGACCTTGGTTTCCTTCTGGTGCATTTCTACCACTTGGACTTGACTCGGAGGCTGAAGGGTAATGGCCAACTCGGTTCTTTTTAATGACGATTTGAACGGCTCTGACACTGGGGAGGTTGTGGGCGACTCCATCTCTGCAATGGCCGCCTGCCATTTGGATTCCTTGTCACTTGATAACGAGGTCTTGGAGGATCGCTTCTTCCTCAATTGCTGGTGTTGAGTGACCTGGACAGGAGACTTTGGCGGTGAGGCTGGGGTCGTGTCTCCACAAGTGTCAGCTTCCTTCACCAGTGCGTCAATAAGTTCATTCAACTCCTGCTCACCCTTGGAAGTGTCACTGGTAGTTGCCACAAATCCTTCGAGATTGATTTGTTTGACGCGCCTAGGGGTAGGGAGTGGTGTGAACACAATTTTCTTTGGAGTTCCAGCTATCGCTTCGTATGCTGATGTCAATGACTCATATTGCTTCGGCATCTCAGACCAACTTCGTCGCTTTGCATCTTCCGCTTGGGATATTAGACTCGGTGACCTTGGATCTACGTAGCTACCGCGGCGGTCACGCTGTCCAGACAAGAGTCCAAAATAAGATGAACCGAGTGGATGCTCTGATTTTAGTTCCGACTCATCTGGTTTCCGGTCAAATTCGTCAACACCACGCCCATCTTTTGGAGAATTGGACGGCGTTGTTGTTAGCGCATCTACAAAAACGTCATTATCCTCTTCTGAAATGGGAGAAGCGAGTGTAGTGGCTTCTTGTTGAGTACTCCCTGGTTCTGGCTCGTTATCCTTGCCATAACTTTGTAAAATGATATCAGTCCATGGTCTCCTGGGTGCATTCGGATCCGGAACTTGACTTACTGGAGGCAGAGGCTTAACGAGCTTGAACTTTTTCTTGATACTTGAGTTCAGTGGAGTGTCAATTGCTCCACTGTATTCCTCCAGGTTCGCTTGTTCGACCCAACTTGGCTCTAGGTAGTTGCTCACCCTGGCAGGAGTCAAGGATCGGGATGAGCGATTAGCTGCAATATCGCTGTATGAATTCCACTTCCCGATTTCCTCTCGGAGTGATGATGAGGCACAAGGTGGGTTGACCAAATGGGAAATATTTGCAGATAAAGAACGCATTGCACGGAGCTTCTTGTTTCCAGGTCTAGAAGGGTCTGGCTGAATGTTGAAACCAAAGACAGAGTCAGCACTGCCAGTACTCAGATTCCTCATTGGATTAAATAGCCGTGGTGTCCAGTCTTTGCTCAAATTATTTTCCTGATTCAAATCCTTTCTCAAGTTCCGAAAGGCTTGGTCATCCTTTACCACATCCGGATTCTTCACATGCCGGAAGAGAGGGCGGAATTTCTCTACCGGTGTTGCATGGAGGTAGTCACTCGGTGGGGCTTTTGTAATTGGTCCCAATGGGACACCAAAAAGTGGCTGTGGCTCTTCTATGATTTTTATAGCATTGGCGTGTCGAATGTTTCTCACAGCGACATCGTCAATAACCAAATCAGGCTCGTGGAGCTGTCGAATTGGGGCTGTGCCGAAGAGCTCACCGGGACAAGGTGAAACCGGTGGTGAAAATGCAGGGGAAAATGCCAAATAAGAGCCACTTTGTCCCACAACTTCTCGAGGATCGTTGGCTTTTGTTTCCTTCGACTCATATTTCCTTTTGGCCATGTCATCATTCACACGGTCTGGAATCCCGGATCTTCTCATTGGCGGAGCTCTTACTCGTCTCCTTGAATTGTCAGTGCTTCCACTCCCAGAAGTAGTGGCCAAAGATTCCATCGAATTGGAGCCAAGCAAGGATGAAAACCGGAAGTAGTTTGGTGTCGTGTAAGGGATTGGATCCTTGTCACGCAGTTCTTGATGTCGTGTTGGCAGGTCCCGTCTTTCAGCTCTGTCTAGTAAATCCTCGTCAGAGAGTCTCAAGCTTTTGTACATATCTTCCAATTCATTCAACGCATCTTCCAAATTCTTCCCTGGACTTCTCCTGCTCTTGGCCGATGGTGGTGGCACTGGGGGAGCAGAGGTAGGAGCCGGAGGAGGCACTGGAGATGGCGAATAACCTTTGACATTCAGCCTCTCACAAGCAGACTTTGAATCAAATTCCTTTGGTGTTTGTGTCCTAGCCGATATTTTAAACTCGGGTGACTTGATCCGACGTCCTTTCCCTGGATTCTTCGACAGGGAAGTGGAATTGGCAGTGTTGTTTTTCGACGAGAAAATATTCGGACTCGGCGTCCCATTGGAGAAGCTGCTGAGGGAGCTGATGGACTCGTTTGAACGAAGCACCCCGTGCACATTCGTTTGATGTTTAGCACCGTGTTTTGGCACTGGAAGTGGCGAACTGTCAGCAGAACGGATGCGAATTGGACTCGCTGATTCTTGCTGCTTAAGCTGTTGACTAAGAAAATTGGGCGAAGGTGAGGATCCAAACCGAGGGTTCTGATTGGTTGCTGAAACTTGCTTCCGACGCCAAAAATCAGACGCATCTTGGTTTTGAGTCAGTGGCTCAAGTCGTACAGGACTTTGTGATTTCTCACGAAGTTTCCGAACCGGGTAGCCAAGTTTAGACATTACCGGTTGCTCACTGCTCGACCGAAGATACCCACCGTCCAATTGATGAAATCGTCTCTGCTGCACTGGCACTCCTTCGCTCGTCACGCTTGATGCAGGCTTGGCCAAGTATCGCCTGCTTGGCTCAACTTCGTACGTGATGATTGACTCACTAATTTGTGGTGTCCACCGATCCCGCCTACCATTAGGATAATGCTGCTGAGCGTTTGAGCGCAATTGATTCTCAGGCAACAAGTGTCCATTTCCTCCTTCATGATTTGGACGGTTCCAAATTCCGTTGGATTGTTCATTTCCTTCCTGTGCGAAACTGTCCACGTACGAGCAAGAGACGGGACGATACAAATCTTTCGGTAGTCCATAATTCCTAGTTGTCTGGTCACTGGTACCATTGTAAAAGTCACGTCGCGGAGGCAGGGGCGGAGTACAGGATCCACTTGACTGATTAAGATTTGTTTTTCTCAAGTTGGCATAAATTGGTTCACCGGTTTTGGGATATGAAGACGAAAAGTTGAAAGGTAGGCGGAGACCAGCGGTGACGACTTGACTATCCTCTGAAATACTCTCAGTTGTTTGAATAAATGGAGGATTCCCATTTGGATCCGTTTTGGGGGGAGTTCGTTTAGGAAGTCGAACTACAACTGGACTGTCTTCATGAAGCGTCTCTTCCGTGTACACGATACGTGCTTCCCACCTAGGCTGATTGGCATAATTCTTCCGATTAGGATCTCCACCCCCATACAGATTTGGACTAGAATTCGATGGTACTCGATGAATCGGGGGAATTGACTTGGACCCCTTGGTGGGAGAAGTAGGGGGCATTTTGTTCGTCCGACGGTTTCCACGGAGTGACAGCGAAGAATGCGAACCGTGGGTGGTGTTGTTCTCAAGCTCATCTTCCGCCTCCTCACCCGACGAACTGTCGACAAGAATGCTTTCACGTCTCGCTTCCGCTCGAGCCTTTACTGCTTCCTTCGCTGCTGCCCTTGACCCTCGAGAAAGTGAAGAACTCCCTTCCATTGACAAACTCAAGGACCCACTGCTCGAGTAATTGTTGTTGGTACTGAGCAATACCGGTGGTGGTGGAGGGCACTTTGTCGTCTCCCAACTTTGGACTTCAGGGGTACTTCGTAAGTGTCGATGACCACGAGTAGAAGGGGGCACTTGAAGAAACCCTTCCACTGCTTTACTCCCATCCCCAGATGCTTTCTTCTTCTTTTTAGACAAGCGTCGGAGAAAGTTTTGTCTTGGCTCACTCTCCGTGCTAGACTCAGAATTTGGTGATGGTAATGTCGCCGCAGCCGTAGGACGCTGTGCAGGCTCAAACTGAATTGTAATCGGGACAGTGGGGCTCTTGACTTTCTCTTTGCGTCGAAATAGGCCACCGAATGTCCATCGCTTGTTCTCCTTCCCTTCCGGGGTGTTTGTAGGTGACGGCATGTATTGATGCGGGTAGGCAGGGCTGTGCTGGAGCTGTGGGTGGCTTGGCATAGTTTCCGGAGTCGATTCAGAGCCAGAGTCACGTTGGCCAATCAATGGCGGAGATGCACTAGGGATGCTTTCATGACGTGGCGGTGTTGGAGAACGATGTTGCTGTGACAGAGATCGCAAAACACTGGTGCTAGGAAATCCTTCATCCTGATTGGCTCCTTCTTGATGATGTCTCCAATGAAGACTGTCTTGATAGTCAGACGACGGAGTGCGTAGGAATGGGACAAAATTCCGGGTCAATTCTGATTGGTTCAGAGGTGTTTGAGCCTGGTAGTAGTAATTGTACCTGTTACTTCTACCGTCTGGTGGAGAGTGTGGATTGGAGGTCTGGAAATAATAAAATAAAAATTGGGGTCAATGCTTCTACAAACAAAAGTAGGTGACCCGGAAATGTTAATAAAACAACCACTGCCGGTGAATCGTACAAAATGAAATTCGGACCTGTGAATTTAACCTCTAAGGGAGGCCGCTTTCACTCTTAAACTTTCATTTGCTTTCTCCTCACACTTTGAACCTCACGAATGAAGCCCTGCTGGGGCCCTTGTTTCTCAAACGTATCAAAATTCCGAGTGCCTCCCCACTGATTCCGGCGTGTGAATCCCAGTGAAGTCGAGCTGAGACTGACACAGTATGGAGGTTTTAAGAGTCGCTCTACACAAGGATCTTAAACCGATGCTAGGGACATGGAAATCGGGGAACTTTTATTTCACTGGCACCGGTTTTTTCCCCTTGACGTAATGACACACGGAGTAGGATTATTAAGCCCTGCTTTTAACAAAAACCGATCTGTATCTTATACCGGTAAAAAAAATACACGGGATTTACTGCAGATACTGCTCGGTGAAGCCTGGACCGGAAATAAAAGTATTAAACGACCCACTAGATTACAATAGTCGAATACTAATCAGAAACCGGCCGTGTCCTGACTATCAAAACAGTCTTTACTACCCCGACTTTGGAGGACTTGAGATTCGGGTCGTTATCTTTTATTTGACGCCCATTTTTTCCAAATCGTTATGAATTTCTGATGCGTACACAGTGGGCTTTAGACTGTGGGAGTGAATATAATCTCTGTTTTTGCGTGTCATTAATTTTATGAGGGCTGAAATGTGAAACATGGAAAGCTTTCAGAGCCATCCCGGTTGTTAATCCGTTCGCTGCTGAAAGGATCAGACCCGGGTTTTGGCACTGAACAACTAAAAACCAAGTATTTAAGAATTCGGAAGTTTTTCTAGTTTCTGGCCAACAGCCAATCCCAAGCGAGATCTTGACATTAATAAAAACACCAATCAGAGGATGCAACTGACATTATTTTGAAAACTAAAAAACAATTCACATTCTAAAACTGTCTTTACACCCAATACTTTGATAAGGAAATTTTTAAAAATTCTACCGACGCCGAAACCTAGCAACAAACGGTCCAGTTCTTTTTTAAAATCAAGTATTTTCTTACAAAATTTCGATGCATTTTCACCAGAAAGTTTCCAAATGTCCAAAATTTTGAAGAAAACCTTCAGCCTATGGTAAACCAGTAGGTCCTAACTTGCGTATAGTTCAGATTAGATTGAATTTTGCAATGAATTTCTGCATGGCATTGACTATCCTTATCTAAAGCTGACAATTCTACTCTGGATGGAGCTTAAATGAATCGTTGGTTTGCACTGCTATAGGCTGGATGCTTGGATTCTTCTGGAGAGTATACAATAGGCTCGATAGGGGGAACAGCCCTTGTTTAGTTAACTAAATGCCAACCATTAGGTCCAGACTTGGAGTACTTTTAGGCTATAAAAAGATCCAATTTCTCACGTGTAATGCAGATGCTGAAGCATAACTAATCAACGCATTCACTTCAAATGCAACCAAAAAGCCTTTTTGACCTTTATTCTGTACTCTGTACAATCTAAATCAAAATCAAGCCGGCAATAAATGGTAGAAAATTAGGCTTGATTTTAACATTTCCTAAAACAGAATTCGGAATGAATCTAATTTAATACATTTTAGACCAGGGTTATTCAGTTTCTGAATGTTTGAACGGCGTCTAACTTATGCAAAAGATTGAATTATCCCTTGCATTTTTATGGAATGAAGAAACCTCAAAAGCGTCTGCTGTGGTTCTGTGTCTAGGTCGTTAAAACCCATTTAGCAAAAGGCGATGACTCAATTCTTTCTGAAAGCTAATTGACTAACATCGCAATTTTCAGATTTATCAGCGGAAAAGCGAAAATTCCTTAACATGAAAACCCACTTCCCAAGACAGAGAAAATGTAAATTACCCGATTGGTCCTAAAAACTGGATATTTTCAGGGGATTTGAAGCAGTGCTGCAGGCTGCAGGGCGAGAAGGATTGAATAGTAATTGCAGTTTTTCTTAATTTTGCTAGTAACCTTCTGGCTTCAATGTTAATGCAACCACTACTGACGGTCGTGATGATTAAAGCAAAAACCGTTGAAGGACTTTGTCTGTTTTTTATTCTCTCGAAATTAATGCAAAGACAGTTTTTCCTTATGTGGTGACCGCACTGTGCAATCCTCTCAACACCGCAGACTGTTTTTCGCAAATGAATTTTTGCACTAGTGCAAATCCAAGAGAGTGACGACGTAATAAATGAGTCCATGTAAATAACAATAGACTTTCAGGCCTCATTTTATCCTCCATTGTGTTTCAACAAATTAAAAGTAATTGTAAATAAATACATTTTTTTCGTAACGCTTTTTTCTCGAGTGAACATAAAAGTGGGTGGGGCGACGGTGTCGATTCCGCTGGTATAAAATCGATGCAATTTCGCAAGGTTGAATGAAAACTGAATTACAAGATACAAGGTGCCTAGACTAAACTAATTAAAATTGCAAATTAATGCTGGCCACTTTTAAGCTTTGCATTTAAAGATCTTCAAATGAGAGTCCAAGGTCTTTGGAAATTAGCGGCGTAACCTCTGACCTTAATTTCAATTCGAACCATTCCAAAGAAGCAGCACCTTTGAAATTCTTACTTCACCTGAGGTTTTTTAAATGAATTTTTGGACGGCGTTTTCCTGTATCAGTTTTTGGCAAAATTTGTTTTAGTATTTTGTGCAAGCATCCACGCGTGACCTACATAACTGGTGTGTTAACCTTTTGTTATGAACGACTGGTTAGGTCTAGGTTCATATCGGACAATGACTTACTTAATTTCCGAGGCATGTGTCTGTGTGTCTGCGGATTTAACGATTATTACCATCCACTTTGCTCTTTTCCTTATTTCCAAAAGCTTTTAATCTCCCTTTAATCAGACTTTTATTAAACTTTTGGTTACATCTCGTCAAGCGAAACATTATCCACAAGATTCGCAACATCGTTACGCTCCTAATTCACCATCACAATCATCTCAAATTTTTCATTTCCCTTGTCAAACACGTCTCCAGTTTCACTATTACATCCAAAAAGCCTGTTTCTCTAGAGAGGAATCGAATTTTCTTTTAAAAGGATTTTCATATTCAGCCTTACGTTTACTCAGGGATATGAATTTCCTTCATTTTATTTCATTCATTTAATTAAATGTCAAAATATTAAAGGATTTTTAATCATTGAAGGGATGCAATTCATTTTCGACAGGTGGGATGGAGATCAGAGGTTGGGGAAGAAGCTGTAAAGACAGTTTAGCCACTTCCTGACTAGGATGTGAACCCAAAGATGCCAATTAAATCACAATTAACTCGAATTTCTGAGGCATAACTTGAATTAGTTATGGCAGAACTGGCACAATAACACTGTCAATTATCCATTTTGCACAATAGCCATGTTTCAAAAGGTCATTTTATGGGGTCATTGGTCGGATTCTTAGTTTAGAGAATTCACTCGGAATTGCTTAACTTTGACGCCAACTGGAAAAAATTATTTCCTAAGGACGCTTTTATTTTATGATCTTCAGTTCGTTTTAGGTGAATTACCTATTCTGTACATGTAATTGATTGGTTTTCTTCAGGTGTCGAGATTGACAGAAAGACAATTGAAAGTTGGCAATGCAATGAACCCTTTTGCTATCCTTCCAGTTCGAAATTATCTCCAAAAGACGCTCCATTCCCGAGAGTGTCAAGTTTCTTTTGAGCCATGTGCACTTTCCATTTCCTATGGATTGTTTTATGATCCTGGTATGAAGCCGTGGGGTTTGTACGAGGGCTGAATGGAAGATCATTTGAAGGGACAGTGCCCTGCCTTTTCCGTGTACATAAAGCAGACATGACACAATGTAAACTCTCTACTTCCGCCCTTCCTCCCTTCAATACATTGTCTAAAAGGCGTTTTATGAATGAAAGGTGCTCTGCTGGTAGGATTTTCGACAAGAAAGAATGTCAAAGGACGCCAGAGACTCGTTTGAGCCAATCAACGCTCATTAATAAGCAACTCCTGATTCTTTCCTTAATCAGACTGTTCGACTGTTGGACTGGGTGTTCCACTGCCCTCAAAAGTACACAAAACAAAGCCCATCGCATGTCCCCTCCTACGGGATTATAAAATCTAAGGTGGACACAATGCAAAAGATTCGTAATTTAGACAAGTCATGAAAGAAACAAGAAAATCCAAATGCAAGAAATCCAAACTGGCTCGGGGTCAGTGTTCGTTAAGGCTTAACGAGTTTATTCCAGCATTTTCCAGCATCAAATGCTGAAATTACGTCCATTTTTTCATGTGAAAGCAATGACGCCGACATGTTTTGAGCATAAGCTTAAAATGTCTTGAGACTGAAAGGTTTCAATCTCTCCGCACCGGCGGCGTCCATTGTTCCTTGAAAGACTGACAATCAGAATAGAAATTTTTCTAAAAACGATTGGGATTGGTCCACCTGTCTCCTTACAAAACAATCCTTTGTATTAAAATTAGGTGTTGATAATAAATCGTTATTTTCTGATCCCTTCACGAACGTCAACTTGGTTGGAAAACTAAAAAAAGGCTTTCGTTCTTATAGGTAGCTTTCCATTTCCTGCCTTGGTTTGTTAACTTTATAATGTCAAAACTTTCCCATTGCGTGATGGAAGGTCGTTCTTCCGAGGTCACGGGAAAATATGTGTCCACCTGAATAGGATTTATGAAGGAATTTCCTAACTCTGGAATTGATTGGCCTACTTTTGTACACGAAGGAGGCTCCAAAGCTTCTAGAAAGCCTATAATAGCTTCTAGAATACATCAGCCCAAGTTCCAAGTTCCAATTTTGGAATATTGGACCATTGGAAATGGTTTCACTCATCATTAATCAACAGAAATCGAATTCCCTTCTAAAGCCCTGGCCTGATCATCAATTGCAATTACAGAGAGAGCCTCCGCTTTTGCCATTTTTTATTTAATCCTTCGCGACTGGTGGTAAGGAAATAAATGCCAATCCCCAAGGGGCTTTTTTCAGCAGAAATCAATTGATGAAAACGTGATCGTCGGATTATCCTTTAGCTCAAACTCAATTACGCTTACGCTTACGCAGTACCCTTTAAAGTAAAAGTAAACGAAACTCTCCGACAAAGTTTGTTTGCTTTCACCCAATTATTAATCTGGGTTATGCAAATAAGCCAGGAATTACGGGAAATTGACAAAAATAAACAAAACTTCAAGTTAATAGATCTAAAAGATCTAAAGAGAAAAGTGGATTGTTCGGACTTTTTGTAAAGATTTGCCCTTAGAGAGGTCAAAGGTCTTTGGCGAGAGCACACACGCCTCTCCTTGATCCCTTGCCTATTATGTCTTTGAAATGGAGTGAATTACGTCTAAATGGGTGCGGATGAAGTGTTCTATTATGTGCAAACAGCACCATGTCCAAGGCCCTTAATCATGATACACACGCGTTGTTATTCTTAATGATAGACCTGGTTGATACCTGTCCTCGGTAACAATGGAAAAAACCATTATCTTAAAGGCATGTTAAAATTGCTACACATTACGCGTCTCTCCTACGCTCACGCAGGAAGAAAGTCTATCGCAAAATCCTAAAATCCAATCCCACACTTGACAACGATGACCCTGGCAAATGACCTCATTAGATCAGTGAAATCTCCATGACCTCCGTGACATCTGAACATAGCACATAAGTCCAAATCGCTTCGTATTGGAATTCGAATGCCAACGTCCTTACTCAGCTCATTTTTTTGGCACAGTGCAAATATTTCATGAGTCAGAAAAGTAGCTTTTTAGCAACTCAGATTTCTCATAAATTAGCGACAAGCCAATAAAATCGTGAGGTTAGGGGTAGGTGCAGAAGCATTCTTTTTTCCTTTATTTTCTTATCGATTTTGCGATTTCTCGATTATGAAGCCTCGTTAGCCAATTCATTTGAACTCAGCCCTTGAGGAATGTTGATCTCATCTCTTTTTTAGATTGGCAAGGGCTGTGTTGTGCTAAATTCTATTCTGGTTCGTTGTTTTTCATTTGGCAGGAGGAGGAGGATCCTCAAGCATGGTGTGTAAAAATGTGCCAAATTGTATAATTATATTTTGCTGAGTTATTATCGCCAGTAGGTAGAGACTTCTTGCTGATTATTCCCTTTGATATCAAGCTCTCGTCACTGCCTTCAGACTCTCTTTCATCAATGAAAATTCCAATCCTAATGAACACTTTCGTTTATGCTCACTCTAGGGTGCCTCTACTACGACCAATAGGATTTGGCAGGGATATAAATTAAGAAACAGAGTTGAATATCCTGTTTCTTTTGTTTCAATTTGCAACTATGCAATAAGCGGCTTATTTCATAGTAAATTAAATCCCTAAAGAATAATTCTCTCGAATAATTAGCAAACGGAGTTGAAAAGGATTGACGCCAGATGAAAAAAATTTGAGATTTGACCAGATAAAATTAGTTAAAAAATATTTCAGTTTCTACGTGTTCAATTAAGTGTTTTGAATCCTTCTTTGACCGGAAGTGAATTTTTGAAATTTATTTTGAAATTGTCGGAACCATGATAGACTAGGATATAAATCTTTTGCGAAATGAACTCTCTTGATCCTTATAGCTAATGAAGAAGCGTAGGATTCGTAGATATGCATGAATTAATGACTAGTAATGACAAATGTGAGGGTAAACAATGCCTCCCCAATGTCAATTGTTGTATGATGTTATTTGCCTTCATCTTCATTTGCAGTTTTGTTTGGAAGTGACCAATCCCTAACTGTCCGGTGCCTCACCCCCACTTGAGGTTTTCATTGTTGAAAAAGACCTTCGCCCAGCCATCTTCATACTGCTGCTGCTGATTAATTCAAGATTTCTAAGCTCTTCAGTCGCACTTTGCGAAGGAAGATACGGCAGAATTAATAATGATGATTGTTGTACTTGATATACCCACCCTTTTATGGGACCAAGGACAGCCAAGATCCCCTGTCCTTTGATGGATCTTCATAAATCCAAAATACACGCATAAATTCAGCACCACAGAGGTACTAACAAAGTCATTTGGCAAAGGAACATAATGCCAAATCTTCATTCATCATCCTTGTTTGACAACTGGGATATAAGACTAATTCAGACGCGTCTGGCCACGAGCAAGTGCGTGGCTGCAGAATTATGAGAAATAAGGGTCCTTGTCACTTTGTCAAACAATGGATTTCAACAGATTCAATCAGGGAAAGGCTTAAAAAACAAATCAGAAACCAGTTTCAAAACTTTAATTCAAATGAAACTGATTGACTTTGTTCCCGTTTCAAGTACAATTTTTTAAATAAAATCCACAGGCGTTGAACCTGGGAAAGTATTTTTCCACAATGAATTTCCTAGCCATCGCCATCCCCTCATTTTGTATCGCTTTGACCTTAAGTTTTAGAACTGACCTTTACAACGGAGACCAGGACCATTGTCTCTAGAGTTCAGAATGGTCAGGAAAACGATCCAATCAGAATTTGCTTGGGCAGAAGAACGATCCAATGGGAATCGCTTATGATAGATTTCAAAGCTGGATTCTGAAAAGTTACATAAAATGATTATTGTAAATACCTTAATTCCAAGTTTA
This sequence comes from Pseudachorutes palmiensis, assembly GCA_009869845.1. Classification (NCBI taxonomy): domain Eukaryota; kingdom Metazoa; phylum Arthropoda; class Collembola; order Poduromorpha; family Neanuridae; genus Pseudachorutes; species Pseudachorutes palmiensis. The sequence goes on along the minus strand of VNWY01000494.1, from coordinate 2,938 downwards.
CATCTAAAGTATCCACAATCCTTCCAGCAGAATCCTTACAAGGATTCTTGGAGGACATGATTGCGTCAATGAATTCCTGAAGACTTCCAGACTTTTTAGAGAAGTATACGGAGGGATGTGGCCTGGAGGGATTGAAACTGGATATTTATTGATCCGCCTGGATAGGTTTTTACACTGGAAATCTGATCTTGAAATCTTATCCAAAGATCGAGTGTAGATTGAATCATAATCACTGTGATTAGTTGCACTGCCTAAGGACCATTGAGCTCCTTTCTCCTCATAAATTATTACAACTTTCTCCGCATTTTACAACTCAAGTTACAAAAAAAAATTAATTAAAAAATGATAATAAAATTAGCAGGCCAAAAAAATTGACAAAAGGCTCCACGTTAACTGTCCAGGCTTATCCAGAGTTTATGAATTTTTTGGGAAAAAAAATAAACGACGTCTAAATCCTCCTCTTAAAGGAAAAAATTGAAGTTTCTGTGTACCTTTTCGTACGCGTTCCAAAAACTGCTTGTCCCCTCTACAGCTCTGCTGTGGCACAATTCAGCTCAATTTCAAACTGAACTGAAAGTACAATGGAACTATTTTTGTAATCCAAAGTAATCCGCTGAATTGCGGTATTTCTGAATTAGCAGAGTCCGTTTGATCCTGAACAATGTCCAAGATTGACCACTTTCCTTAGCATGTTTCCCAAGAGTCCTCTTGGCCACAAGAAAACTTTTGTGTTTCCCCTTGAAGCCAAAGATTTCAACTGGTTTCATCCTCCGCCTGGCCATTGTTATTTTATTGAAAGAAGGCAGAGAGTAGTTAGCGATTAGCAGGAGGCATCAAGGGGGAGAATCTTGGCTTTGGATCTCTGTCAGATATCTTCTTGTCTTGGATCTCGACTTGCTTGATTTCATCTGGGATTGGAGCCTCTTCGGGATAGGACATGGACAGATTGGATACGGAGTTTTCCAGGGTCATTCTAACTCTTTATACAACTAAAGCTAAGAAATGAAGGACCAGTTCCACACACTGGGAACAAAGTTACATTCTGCTTCTGAATCTGTTGGAATTATTTTGGGAAAGGGTCCATGTCCAAAGGATAAGTTTGGATGAATTACACAAGTAGGGGATGATAAAAGGAGAGGAATTAGTCCTAAAAGTGAGGTAATGAAGGGACCCTTAGGATGAAGTTCAAGGGACCAAAAGCTTCCCTTTTCTAAAGTTCATTTCCATTTGTAACAATGGAAGATTATAAACAGACGCTGCTGGTGGAAATGAAAGATGGATTCCAGGCCATCGTAGCCTTTAAGTACCCCTACCCTTCCTCTCTTCCTTTGCAATTAAGGGCTCCTTTTTCTACTCTTACAACCTAATCTGGGAACAAAACAACTTTTTTCAAAGAAGTGTCCATTTGAGTTATTAGCTAACGGGTTCAGGGGTTTAGAAAATTGAGCAAAATTGAGCATTCCTGCAAAACAAAGGACGCGTTTCGTAATTCGGGATGTAGAGATCGCTAACCTTTGTTTCCAACTGTGTTCAAAAACTTGCTAAAAATGTTAGCAACATGGCGTCCTCATAAAAGCAATTCGACAATAACATGTTCATAACGTTTCTAACAATTTTTGTAATTGTGATTGACTTATTTAGTTGGGATTGATGATTCTGTGAAATTGGGAAGCCTGCAATATGATTGGCTCAGCCCTTTAGGGTCAAGAGGAAGGTGAATCACAATTCACAAAAGGATTTTGGCAAAGAGGTTTTAGCCAATTATGGAATCAATTTCACTTTGACCTTTACCCTTCTTTGTGTTCGTACTCAACACCCGGTTTGAAGACATTGAACTTGTCACACAAAAGCACGTTGCAGATAGCATTCGTAAGGCAATTCGATTTATGATGCATTTACTAAAAACAAGGAAATAAATTGTTGGGACAGGCCATCAAAATATCCAAAAAATGAATTATAGCTTCCTCTTATGATTATTTTCGAAAGCAAAATGTCGACATGACACATGAAGCAATCTGGAATTTTGGTGGATTGGACCAAGGCGTGACCCGTGTCAGAGTAAAGCTCATCCCTACCATAAAGCTAATTTGTTTAGCTTCTGTTTCATCCAGAGTCGATAAATCCTGGAACTAATGTCGAAGTGTTGAAAATATATGCCAGGATAATCTACTCCTTCTTGCATCCTTGGGGATGAGACTGGAAGAAGACTGCGGAAAATCGACGCTCCAGATGCTAAAAGCTTTCCAGAGTTTTAAAGTGCTTTTAGACAGCTTTTCTTTGCCATTTTCTTGCAGAAAAACTGGAAAGTTGATTTTTTTTCATTAGCTTGGCTGTAAGGTCACAAAGATTCTGACAGGTGCGGTGACATTTCTACTAATTAATTCATCGCAATTCAAGAAAAGTGCATATAAGAATTCCAGTTTCAAGTTTTTAGAAGCTGAAGGCCAACACGGAGTTGGATAGGCCTGACGCTATTCGAAAATCTTAAGCCAGAATCACAAGTAAAATTGACAATTTCACACCAGTTCAAATCTTCCCTTGAATATATTGTTTTTGACGTTATGGAACGAATCGTTGCGGAAATGGTCACAGAGTTCATGATACTTTGCGGAAGGTCAAGTCAGGGGAAACATACCACAGAATGAGGTCATTTTGATACTGGTTAAATTCACGGCCCTTGTCCAGGCATACAAGGAAAAGCCTTGATGCAAAAACTATATCCACTTGATTAGAGCCTATCGTCATTATGAGGTTTACCTTCACACTTCCATTAAAAGTTTAACTCCTAGTTATACACATCGTTTTTGCTTCCAGTTTCCTCCTTCCAATTCGCGAAATTGTCTATAGCTAGAAACAATAGGAAGAATCTTCTTAGCATAAGCTGTTGGATACCCCAAGGGAGATAAAGTTAACCCACGCAATTTTTAATTTTTATTTG
>VNWY01000493.1:0-40822 GCA_009869845.1 Pseudachorutes palmiensis | reverse complement strand
TTGATACATAAAAATAGATACAAACAAATGTAAACTTTCTAGTTCCAACAAGTTGCCAATTGCGCAACAGTTTTATCCAGATTTGCAGTAAGTGGTGATTACACAATGACAAAGTCGACTTAAGTTTTAACAGTACAACCTTTCTTTAAAATTTCGGGCTTGTCCCCGAATATTTCAGTATCTAAAATGACCAGCAGCCAGAGGTTTTCCTGAGTTAGTTTATAAAATCATCACTTCGGAACAGACGCTCACTGTAGACATAAACAGATGTACGTCGTCATAATAAATTCTGGTTAAAATGACTTTTAGTCGATAACATTTAAGTTACTTGCATAATAGCCCACCCGCCGCATCCTGAATCACGAATCAAAAATATAATCAATGCGAGGGGCGCAATTAACTTTATGTCTACGTAGATTCATAAGCTCCAGTCATTCCACAATTTATCCAGCTTTATGCAATCGTTTATTGCCTCGTTAATTTCCAGCATTAAATACCTTTTACTCTTTTTCGGATAGTTAAATAAATGATACTTAAGATGCTACTTAGATCAAGTTCGAACCTTTTTGAAAATTATTTTCGAAATTAAAGCCAGCTTCAAACATTTTTCTTAGTTTGACACGAGTTTCAGGATTTTGGGAACGAATTGTTATTGCTTTTAATTGTCTAAAGTTTTCTGACATTTTCCCCTTCGCTATCCACATATATACTATTATTAATAGTATATTAGTAGTAATAAGATTAATGGCGAAATGACACAATTTAAAATTCTTAAATTCTGCTGGATTTGGTTGCATAAAATTCTTTACTAGACAGACGTAGGGAAAGGTTTTCTGCACGTGTACATTTGCAGACCTGAAATTTTCTCATGATTTTTAAATCAGTTTACCAAATATTTTAATAGCCCAACTGTGGACTCATGAATGGAAAAACATCGTTTTAATGAATTCAATTCAAACACAATTAAGCATGATATAACCTGCACCTGTATCCTGCTCCACGTTGTCGCCATTTGAATGTTCAAATTCGGTAAGCCTACCCCTATAAATACTGAATACATCCGTCCTGTCAATTCAATTTACTTTCCCTGTTTCATCAATTTTTCCTAATACAAGAAATCATCAAAACATCATGAAAGTAGCACTTGCTATTCTTCTGGTTTTAGCAGCTTCTGCTCGCAGTTATGGTATGTTCTACTTTAAATTCTTCATTTTTTGTAACAAATCATATTAATCAAACTCTTTTATTTTAGAGGAAGAAGACTGGAAACCTTTTCACAACGCCGCGTTTTCAATCCTGTCGTCTTCTTGGATAGAGGCCACATATTATGTGTACGGACCATATTCTACAATATACCCAAAGGTGGATGCCAAAGTCCGAGCTGCCTTGAAAAAAGTTGATGTCATTGCTAAAGCTTCTGAAAAGATGCTACTCGCTAAGCCTATCACGGCAGATGCCGATTGGTTGGCTGCACGCGGCGAAGTCGTGAATATCCTTTTTGCAACAATCAATAGTGCGAGACTAGATATTGCTCCGCTATCACCAGCGCTCAGGAAGAAAGTGGAAGACAAGGTCGCCTATGGTGTTCAGCAATTCGACTTCTGGGCTAAATACGTTTTCGACGTCATCCAAGGTAATCCCATTGTATAAGTAAAAGGAAAGGGCAAACATAACCATCTTGAATAATTGGAATGTAGCTAATAAACAAAATTCAGCATAAACCACCTTATGGTTCCTGATTTTATTATGAAAATATGAACTTCAGAACAACAAGTTGTTGAATTTCAATAGCAACTGACTCTGGCGTTTGTTCTTGTTAGTCACATAAGAGTTTGATTATGTCAGTAGGTTCCAACCGAGTTGCAGTGTTATCCAGAGTGGTCTTGCTGATTAATCATGGTATTAAAGTTGAATCCTAATTAATAGGAATAATAAAACGACACTCGAATTTCAGAGCTGTTTATGAATAGACAAAATCTGTAATTTAATATTAAAGTGTGTTCCCCTCCTCTCGTTTGAAATTACTCAGATTTTGATCGACTCGGAAGACATACGTAAACATTTGATAGGGAACAACTTAAATGGACAGAACATGGAAAGGGTTTTATATAGCTCTGTATCACAATAATGTCTTATTAAGTAGGTCAAGGACACTTGAATCGATTCTCACAGAGGTTATTGCCCCATGAACCGTAAATAAAGCTGATAAAAATGTAAACGCCGTTTAAGTCTGATTACGCTTGGTGAAGTAGAACATTAGCCATTACGCAATGGGACTCGAGAGAGTTACATCAACTGTGTCTTCAGTCTAAGGGATATGATTTAAAGTAGAGACGATGTCGAACTAAAGGCTGATCATGTATTCCTGGTCCACTGCCTAATTCCATGAGTTTGATTCTGTGCTCTCCTGTCGGACCTATCGACGTCCGAATCATCCTCCGAATCCAATTTGAACTTACGCTCTACAACGAAAATCAGAATTGCGACAATCGCCAACCAAATTCAGGGAAGCTGACTCACCGACTACGCGATCGTGTTTCTTAGATGTAAATAATTGTTCTTCTTCTTCCTCGAAGATCATGGTATTGTTCACTTGAAAGAATCCGTAGTGATCAACTAATCCTGTCTTGATTGTTCGTCCTCGTCGGCAAATTAAGATACACATGGAGAAGACCACTAATAAACCTACGATGGCGCTCGCTGGAAATTCGAAACAGTTACAAACGTAAAGCCTAAATTATTTAAGTTTTTTTTTTGCATTAACACAATATTTACCGGCAAGGGCGACGAAAATCATTCGTGGGAGACCCCAAACTGCATCGTCTTTCTCCATCGTAAATATTACATTCCCCGATCCATCGGTGTTAGGGACTATCCTTGAATTCACAAAGTATCCTGGAGCATACACCTATAAACCCAATAAATTCAAATTACACTAGACTAGGAAGGAGTTTGTGATCATTTTCTTTACCTTGACAAGTAACTCGCTAACAGGAATGAAAGGTTTTTCAAACCGCCCGACAGAATCAGTCCACGCGAATGTGTCATTGTCCCCGAAAGTAACTTTTGTATTCACAAGAGGTTCGTTGAGATATGTCGTCACGAAACCTGATGCGGGCGAAAAAAATGAATTCAGTTACTCAATAACATGCGACCATCAAGTACATAAATACAGTGTATAAGTCTGTAATCTGTCACCTTGAATTCCCTTGAATTGAACTGTTTGAATCTGCTTCAAAACTGTCGTAATTTCAGCGTCTTCTATTGAATGGCTTCCGGCGACGCAATTGAAGCTCAGCAAAGAGACCAAACTGCCGGAATTCTTGTTCATAGCCTATCAGAAAATATCAAAATTATTGACATTTTTTATATTTAAAATATTAACATAAATTGAGCAGTTCTAAAACGTACCTTTAACTCTCTTGAGATTCCAGGATTGACTTTGGGTATGCAAGTCGGACACAATGAAGTAGTAGGCTTCAACTGTTCCACTTTTATTTGCAGTTTTTGCTCAATCAGTTTTTCCATGCCGGTGACTCCATTAAGAAAATGTGACTGCTCTTCAGCGGTCCAAGGCGAGTTACACGTGAAGTCAAACACGAGTGGAAACTGATGAGAAGAAATCCAACTCGAGACAGTGTCCAAGCTAAGCCCACCTTTTGTATCTGCAACAAAATCCAAAGGAAATGAAATTAATGTGTCCATAATTAATTGGCTTGTGATAAGTCACCGTTTCCATCTTTCAGTAACAACTCAAATTGTATTCCAATGGACGCTGGTTTTGCTACTAGAGTTGACAGGTATTCATTCATCCACGAAATCAGAGCCGAAGGGGAGAGTGTGGTGCCATCGAAAACGACTGCAATTTTCCTCCATGACTTCTTTCCTACGCGTATGCCCAGAACTTCCCCGGAGTGTTTCTTGACATCAACATCGTAGTAATCAACAAGCGCTGGATGCTTGCTATACAGTTCCATCAAAGTTCTTCTAGGGTAGTAGAAACTGTCGTAAGAGTGCTGAAGATGGGAGTCAGATTTCCCTTTCACGATTGCTTCCGGTTGCAGTGAGACTGAAACTTCTCGCAGTTTTCGTTCCCGAACTTGTATGGGTATTTCCTTGTTTGAAAATCCGGAGGACGTGACTTCTAACGTGTAAGTTCCCTGTGGAAGCATGTGGACAAAGGAGCCAGAATTAAGGCTAACCCGCACATCTTCAACTGTTCTTCCATCAGCAGACTTGACTTTGAGATGGGCATCTCTCAAGCCTTTACCATTCCCGTCTAGCACTTGACCCGAAATTCCTTGGGCTGATAATTGAAGCACGTCGAGGATATGATTTGCATGTTTCGTATATGTACCAACTACTGCTTCAAGGTCCGGCTCGTTGCAGCAGAATAGGCTGAGAGAGACGATATCAAGCTCAGCGAAGATTTCACCTTGGGTTTTCCTGGTCTTGGACGAATGATCACACGTTGAGTTCTGAGATGTGAAATCCTCTTGATTGAAAATGGATCGGAGTGCTTCATAAATTGTCTTCTGCTTTGAAGGGAAACGGAGACCGATTTCACCGGAGGCAAGCCCAATGGAAAGGTCAAAATTACGAGATTTCATCAAGGAATGGAGGCTTTTGAGATTCGTTGCCAGCTCTTCTTCCGTTTTACCTGCAAGGCTTGTGCAAGTTCCTAGTGATTCTGACTGTGGAACGAAAATTAAATGAAGCACTGAGCTTCGCAGGATTGACACCACTTGCTCATCGCCGTGTTTCACCCCTCGGATAAGATGTTGAGCAATGCGCAGTAAAACTTCGTTCCCACCGTGGCCAATAAGGCTCCCGACCAAGGCAATGTGGATTTTGGTGTCGTCTGGAGCTCCCAGTTGATCCGAAATTGTTAGCTGGTATAACTCGTTGTACGCCTCGTACTCCGCAATTTCCCCATTGGCCGCGCTAAAGGCATAAAGTGTATCTTGATTGATAAGCGCCACTTTTGGTTGCTCGTGATCCGGAACTGTCATTCCATGGTGCTCCGGTGATTCATGGTGATCGTGTGGTGAATTAGGATCGGCATGTACCAACGTAAAGTTGACTACAGTTGCAATATCTCGTGTTACTAAAACGTGTTTCTTCTGATGTTCGTACCTGCCAGATAAAATCATGAGTTTCGTAAAACAAAAAATAACTACAATAGTTTTACCCTTCGCAATGAATCGAAACGTTGTGGTATCCCGGTGTAAGGAGCCTCCAGTAATCACCCCCTTCTGCGACGTGAACCCCGTGTTCATGTGAGTCTGTGAATATTTTCGCAGTTGAAATTGGGTTGTTGTTCTCATCAACGATAAAACCTTTGACTCCAGTGTGAACCTGAAAATTCAGTATTATTACCTCATTGCTGAAACCCATTTTTTAAAAATATTTTTTACCTGTTCTATATATTTGATAAGTGCTTCCTTGTTAGCGTCCCAATAATCTCCCAAGTCCTTTGCAAACGGGAACTTGGTACACCCCAATTCCAGAGTAATTTCAAAGCAGTTTGTAAACCCGTAATTGTAATCCTGCATCCCACCGCTTACAATGTACCATTCTGCTCCGTTGGTAATTCCGCCAGGGAATTTTTCTTCCTCGATTTCTGGACACGGTGTTCCTTCCCACATGGTGGTATGAGCCTACGAACAAAGATAGACAAAAGTTATTGATATAACAAATCCTCCTCCTTTTAAGCTTACGTTAGAATAAGTTTGAGCTAGTTGGCGGAATACTAAGTCGTCTGGGCTTTTGGAATATTCCCGACTCCATGATTCAGTGTCATCAAATGGGTAGTTTGCAACAAGCGAACCTCCATGAAGATTGGCAGAGAGAGTGAAGGGATAAACTTTCATCCAGTTGATAACTGCTACAGTCTCTGGCTGTGGAATCAAGTTTTCTCTATGTGCTTTCCGTGGATCTGTGTCCTGGAGCTTGGCAAATTCATCATCAAATCGATCAGGAAAATTACGATTCAAGTCTACTTTGTTAGCATTACTTCTGCCAACCATGCCTTGGGAATCGCCTAAAAGTAGAAGAAGAAAAAGTTTTGTCTATTTTTATAAGAATATTTTTAAAATCATGACTACCTTCATGTGATCTTTCATAACCATCGGGATTCATCGAAGGTAGAATATGGATTCTCGTCGTGTCAATGAGGTTTCTAATGCGGTCGTCTTTTCCATATCCATCCAGCATGTAGTGAATGAGATTCAGGAGAAGTTCTTTCCCCGTTACTTCATTCCCGTGCATATTTCCAACATACTTGAATTCCGGCTCGCCTGAAAACAAAGTCATTAAATATTTCCACAAGAAATGAGAAATAAATTAACTCGTGTAATTACCGGGTTCGTGCAGTCCAGGGTTATCCGTAATTTCCATGACGTAGAGTTCTCTTCCTTCAACGCTCCTCCCAATAGAGTAGAGTCGAGTAATATGTGGATATTTCGAAGCCATACTTTTAAGTAGTTTTTCCATTTCAGTGTAATTGTGATGCACTGAATATGGCTTAAAAGGTTCTAAAATAAAACATAAAGTGGAGGTCTAGGTTGGATAGGAAATAATAAAATTAGATGAAACTGTGCACCAAGCTGATAGAGAACATTACAATGATTGTGCATGACAAAGTAAACGATTATTGACCGACCGTTGAGGAACGTTTATTTTTTAATCCATAAGCTAAATCTACTACAAACATCTTCGTAAAGCAGTGCAGGCTTTTTCTCTTTTGAATTGTACATTTACAGAAGTTACAAATTGGCGTTGAAACCAGTCTTTTCGTTTTATATTTGATCAATTTAATACCCTCGGTAAAACACTACTGGAAAAGCTTGCAATGCGTCTCAAGTTACGATCCTAGAATGAACATTATGCAGGAGGTGCTGAATTATATATGCAAAGTATTGCACCCAATATGAGAGATAGGAAGCATATTTCGTTACCCAATGCTCCAGTGCTGGAGTCATGAAGAGTCGAAATGATCGAATCAACTTCCGGCTTAACGGTGAAGTTGAGAACAATCGGTGTGTGAGGATCGCCTATTTCCACCTCCTTAAATGCGGTTGCTTCATGTCTAAGTTACGGAGATTCATGGATCAAAATGAGTTTATAAATAATTCGCAAGGAAAAATTCCGTTACGCATTTAAAAAATACCTCCATGTCTTGACACTGATGTTGTACTTCCCAGGCACCAAGAGTCTCCAGTATTCGCCATCTTTTGTAGTCCGAATGGGATGATTAATCCCTTGAACGAGGACTTCCGCCTTGTCGATAGGATTTCCATTGGTGTCCTGGACGATCCCTTTGATTCCCATTTGAGACGCTTCCAGATAGGACAAAAGGGCTTCCTGGTTATTGTCCCATTCTGTTTGTAACGTGTCTGCTTTCGGGTACTTGCAGCACGTGAGTTCCAGCGTAATTTCAAAACAGTTAGAATGGACGTAGTTGAAATCTTGCATTCCCCCTATAAGAAAAAAAAAGAATGTGAATAGGAGTTCGTTTTATTTATTGTGTAGAATAAAACTCTCATCTCACCTTGCACATTGTACCAATGGGCCCCATTTGTTATCCCGTCCTTGAACGTGTCATTACAAGCAAGCCCTAAATGCATGGTTTTGTGATTCATCGAGTACAATCTTGCCAAATGGACGAATACACTATTGTCAGGTGAAAGACTTTCAACTCCAGCCCCTCCATAATTTGGAAGTCGTGATCTGAAATTGGTTTTAAAAAAAGGAAATGTAAATCATGACATTTTAATATTTTTGTATTCATTACCTAGCGACTGAGGTGCTAATTGAATCATATGGGTAACTTGCAACGACAGAACCTGCATGCAAATTGGCCGAAAGGACAAAAGGAGAATTGACAATCCACTTCATCATGTTGAGCGTTTCCGGTTCACGAGAGCGCATAAACTGCTCATCGTCAGTCGAGTATCTCCCGAATTGATCTGGAAAATTGCGATTCAGATCCACTGAATGAGCATTCTGACGTCCGGGCTTGTCTGGATATGGACTGCAGATCCCTTCAATAGAAGCCTCGAAACCATCGGGATTCATTGTGGGCATGAGATGAATATCAGCGTTCTTGAGCAGATTTACAATTCTATCAAACAAAATTGACAGTAGTTGTGTGGAAATAAGCTCAGACTCAAAAGCTAGAAAACTACTTTACCTTGTTTCATTATTGAGATAGCCTTGAGCAAGTCTTGTGGTTAGCATAAGTAGTAACGATCTCCCCAAAGTTTCATCCCCATGCATATTGGCGACGATCTTGACCATCGGCCGGAGTTTAGGACGAGGGAGGGTCACATTATCGTTCAGTTGAAGTACCCAGAGATTCTTACCCTCCACGGATTCGCCAATACTGTACAACTTTACTAGATCCGGTACAGTTGCCTCGAGTTGTTTTAGAATTTCGGTTGTTTCATTGTACGCAGTGTATGAGGTTGAGAACGTTGTCCACCACTTCTGCAAACTTGCCAAAGCTTCTTGATGCTCAACATCGCTGTGGATTTTCGATATAGATCCCGGAATGAAGGGTGCCGCCAAAACGTAGGCCAACAGGAATACGTTAGCAGAAAGTAACCACGCCATGAGCAAGCTCCGTTTCTTCGATTGATGTGGCCTTCAATTGGTAGAAGGACTGGAAGAGTGGGATCTTGCTGTCCGCCTGTCCTTCTTGACACTGCGACTGCCTTCACCACCAGAGATCCAGATTGGCTTCTAACCTGCAAGCAGCACGAATAAATGTAGTTATACCCACGTGATTAACTTAACTTTCGTCTAGTCATTCTCACTGCCATTGAATTCATACGTCCTGACAAATCTATATCCATAAAGCTGGCAGTTAAGCTACTTAGAACTTAAATCCCTATTTTAAATCCTATGTCGAAATACAATACGGTTGAAGGTAACGCGTCCTAACTAACCAAGGAGATGGACTCCGTGTTTGGTTAGAATAAAGGAAGGATAACCTATTAATATCTCTTGATATCTTATGATATATAAGGTATTTCAAGGGAAAACGACCGGCCAATTAACTTGATCAGCTGAAAGCATGCACTTACTATGGACAGAATAAATCACCTTCATACATTGCATAGACTGTGACTTTTGTAATTCAAAAGAGCAGACAAACCTGAAGGACTTATTCGAAGTTGACTGACTGTTGACCTTTTATACAAAAATACGCTCAATATGACACAAAAACTCCTCTCGTCCTCTCACCACGACTGGAGTTTCTGAATGAATTTGGTCAATGATTTGGCTTCATCTGCATTTTCCAAAGACCCTAATCGCCTGACCACCATATGTACAAGGCTGCTGGATTCCAAGGCCACTGAGTGAGTGAACGAATGAACCTCCTCCAGCCTTTGCCTTGCAAACTCTTCTACTAGAAAACTTTAGAACTTGAACTGAAAAAGAATTTTTTCAAAGCAGGAAATGGCTCCAGAAAGACAGAAAGTACGCTCGAGTATGTGTTGGTACGTAGTCGTGAGAATTACTCATAGTTTGATCGCGTACGGCAGGTGCTGTATCAACAAGTTTGTGTTTTCTGCAAGCCATATTTGGAGCTGCAGAAAGGAGGTTTTACATTATTATGTCCATGATTACAAGATTAGGCATAATGGTCGTCTTTTTTTAACTATAACTGGACGACTTTGGGCAATGTTTTTGGTCTGGCAATGCTTGACTGAAATCTTTATCATTTGAACAGAGTGAAGTTGGGATGTGTTTGAGCTGTATTTGAGCTATTTGAGCTAAAAGAAAAAGACTACGTTTTCATTAATTATATTTATATTTTGCGCCTTATGAAACTAAAATAACATTACGCATTGCTAGTCATTACATCACTGTATTGGATAATTTTCTAATGAAGAATTTCATTTCACACTCCAATCATTATGTAAACTTTGGTAGAACTCTTTAGTACATGCTTGCCCTTGGCATCAGTCAATTATTAATTATTAATTAAGTCTGTTTCTGTGCTTTCGATGAAGAACTTTAGTAGGAGGGTCTGGAGGAGGCTGATTGGTGTGGCCGTCATCAATTTTGAAGTGGTTGTTCATTTTGATCTTGACAGCTGAGTTCTTATCCCTTATACTGGGACTCTTTATCTTCTTCGGATTCAATTTCGTAAGAACTTTCATTATCCAACTAATTTCATTTTACTCATGCACTGATCCATTCTTCTTCCGACAGGAAAAACATGTCTGATACACATTCCAAGTGTGACGGCCACGAAGCCGGTCACGAACATTCCCACCACGATCATGATCATGGACACGAGCATGGAAATGTTGGATTACACTTTCTGCACCAAGTAATTGTAGACCGTGAACTCCCACTGCTCGAAAGTGGAGTAACATGGACAACCGGTGGACTGTGGCTGGATTATGGCTGTGGCGGAGGGCTTATGGCTAAAAATGCATTTTTACCTCATGCTCAAAAGAACAATGGGAAGATCGTTGGAGTGGACAGGAATGAAGTGGCAATTGACGGAGCCAAGAGCCTTGGACTTCCTGAAGACTCAATTACTTTTGTGAAAGCAAACATTATTGGTAAGGGGTGAAATACTACATGATGTCTCACAGTAAACTCCACCGTAACTTTAAAACATTATGTGTTTCATCTAGGTGATTGGCCATTCGGCGCGGATGTAGTGTTTGACAAAATCTTTGGAATTCATATTTTGCAATACTTCAAAAATTATGAAAATTTCTTGGAGAAGGCTTTTACCATTTTAAAACCTGGCGGAGAGATCGCGCTAACATTGCCAATTTGTAAACTTCAAAAGCTGTGGGAAGATATTGAAAACAACCCAATCTGTGGAAAGTTGCATGTTAGTTGATTGATCATGAACAATTGAGCATGTACATGAATCAACTTTTTGGAATTTCTAGGAAGGACACATGTCCGAAGAATGTGAATCTGAATGGGCATATAATTCCGACTTCATTCCAGGCCTCAAGGAAGCGGTTCTAAAGATTGGATTTGAAGTAAAGATCCTTGAGTTTCTACCGTACTCCTACGAATTCAAAAACTTGGATAATTTCGCCGGTAAACAGAATTTTTATGTTTTGAAAACCAGTTCTAAAGTTAAGTTATTCACAGAATTGGTAGCTGAGCACTGGGCTGAAAAGAGTAAACATGCTGGCAAAGAAGCTGTTGTAAATGTTATCAGGGATTGCATCAAAACCGTGTATGAAGAAATAGCACCAGACGCTGAACCATTCCCAATGGACATGTCATCGTTGGTCCTCATTCTGAAAAAGCCGTAATGAATCCCTCCACTCTTCTGCTTAGAATCTAATGGGACAAAATCTTGGAGTAGAAATTAGAAAATTAGTTTTAGAAAATATTCTAAAAAATGTTGGTTTAGATTCTTTATTCCCAAGTCCGGCGAATCTTTCACGGCCTCAACTCGGCTTGTCAGTAAGCGGACTTAGCTGAGCATCATATTAAAGAAAATTGACTGAATTAAAACGCGTGGATAGTCCTTCTGGCGAAGATTCGATTAATTTTTGATTAAGTTAATCAATTGAATTATACATAGAGTGACATTGCGGTGGTAACGTGATTACCCCTCAGAGCGAGGGAAATCTCCTGCCTCGGTTCTTTGTGTGAAAAGCCATTCATTCGAGAAGAAAGGCCGGAGAGGAGGAGAGGCAGAGGAGACAGAAATGAATTAATTTGGTGTCAATTAATCATTCAAGAAAGGTCACTGGGGTAAGCTTCATCCTTCACTCGCTTTGGGCCGTTTCTAACGTGATTAACTTAATTAAACAGGAGCTTAACCCCACTTGAAGGATGAGTAGACAAAGTACCCGTAGTGACTTAGAATTCACAAGTCCATCCTCCAGGAATGGCAGTACCAGGGGTTCGTCATCATCTCAACGCAGACGAAGTCCGCCATCGGGCTCTTCCAGAGGAGCGAGGACTCCGGCATCCGTTACAGGGCGAAGTCCAGCCTCGTCAAGGGGAGGAAGGACACCATCAGTTGCTGGAAGTAGTCCAGCATATCGGTTCCCAAATAGCCCTGCCCCACCAACTCCAAGCTATCGATTTCCAAACTCACCGGCATCCAGGGCCAATCAAACACCACGGCGTGTGCAACAGAGAGGTATTTAGATTCATTGTCATTGACCCTTGGAATAATTGAACTTAGCTTCAATCAACTTTTGGTTCATTTTTAGACATTGACATGCGGTCTCCAATGAACTACCTGAGTCCAATGAGCTCAAAATCTGGAACTGCAAGCGTGCGGTCCGTGACAACTCCAATCCGTCAGCGTTCTGACATAACTGTTGATCGTCACTTGCGTGAAATTGATCTTGGCCTTGGAGTAAGGACTCGGTGGTTTCCAAGTTTCTAACTAATTTAAACGGATCCTTTTTTGTAATAGGGGCCTGGGGACGAGCCACAACTCATGTTTTGGGGAACAAATGTCGCTGCGACAGAATTCAAAGACAAGTTTCGTCGTTTCCTGGAGTCCTTCAAGGCAATGCAAGCTGCTGAGGACGAAGTTAGCGAAGCCTTTGACTTGGAAGAACCACTGTACATCCAAAAACTTCACGAGGTAATTCCACAGTAAAACTCGAAACAGGCGCTGAATTTTACCTTATTTTGCAGATCAAACTCCTTGAAGAACCATTTTTGAATCTTAACTGTGAGCATCTGATTCAATTCGACCCTGAAATGTACACGCAGTTGATTTGCTACCCGCAAGAAGTAATTCCGACGATGGACACCACCTGCAATGATATCTTCAACTTCCTCTACCCAGATAACCAAGACTTGGATTTGGCCAAGCAAATTCGCATTGAAGTTCGCCCTTTCAATGCTGACAAAACTAAAACGATGCGCTATTTGAATCCAACAGGTAAAAGGAGAGTTTAATCAGAATGTGTTCAATCCTAATTTTATTGATTTGACAGACATTGATCAGTTGGTGACAATTAGTGGGATGGTCATCCGTGTGTCCAACATTATGCCGGAAATGCGCAGTGCTTATTTCAAGTGCACCGTTTGCGCTCATACTGCCGATGCTCTTATGGATCGTGGGAAAATTAGTGAGCCAACTCTCTGCCCCAATTGCAACGGTTCATTCACGTTCACCATCATACACAACAGATCAACCTTTTGTGACAAGCAAATGATCCGCCTTCAGGAAGACTTGGGTAAATTAAGGATTGAAATCATCACTAATCCCATTGTCGGTAACATTGTTTTCTATCTAATTTTCAGAGGATACTCCAGTCGGAGAAACTCCTTACATGGCAGCTCTTTTTGCTCATGGGAATTTGGTTAATTCGGTTCAACCCGGAGATCGAATCACTGTGACTGGAATTTACCGTGCAGCTCCACTTCGAATCAACCCGAACATGCGCTCAATGAAAACAGTGTACAAAACGCATGTAGATGTTTTGCACTTCCGAAAATTGGATACGAAGCGTTTGCGCGAGGACGTCGAAGGGTAAGAAATAGTAGAAGAAAAGAAATTATGTTCAAAAATAATAAAATGTTCAAAACAATTTGTTAAAACCTTGTCTTTCAGGAAGGGACCTCAAATCTCTCCGGAACGAATTGCGTTTATCCATGAGTTGGCTAAGAAACCGGACATTTATGAACGCCTTGCTCGTGCCATTGCTCCTTCCATTTACGAGCACGATGATGTCAAGAAGGGAATCCTGCTTCAACTTTTTGGAGGCAATAAAAAGGATTTTACTGATTCTGGACGTGGACGCTTTCGGTAATGTGGATCAAAGGGTCTCGTTTCATTTTTGATCAATTATTTGAATCTTACCTTGCAGAGCTGAGATCAACATTTTGCTCTGTGGTGATCCTGGAACGAGCAAATCACAATTGTTGAAGTATGTCTTTGACTTGATTCCACGGAGTCAGTATACTTCTGGCAAAGGGTCGAGTGCTGTCGGTCTCACTGCGTACATCACAAAAGACCCAGAGACGCGACAGATTGTGCTTCAAACGTAACCCAATAATACTTCACTACCGATTTGAAAATTAAAAACCCAAGTGATTAACTTGCAGGGGTGCATTGGTGTTGGCAGACAACGGGGTTTGCTGCATCGATGAGTTTGACAAGATGACCGACTCGACTAGAAGTATTTTGCACGAAGTAATGGAGCAGCAGACGCTTTCAATTGCTAAAGCTGGGATTATTTGTCAACTCAATGCTCGAACTTCTGTCCTGGCTGCAGCCAATCCAGTCCAGTCTCAGTGGAACAAGAATAAAACCATCGTGGAAAATGTCAACTTGCCACACACCCTTCTCTCAAGGTAATAAACATGCAAAATGCAATTACAAATAGAAAATAGCTTGTGAAAAAAAAATTAATTTTCAGATTTGACTTAATTTTTCTTCTTATGGATCCTCACAATGATATCTACGACCGTCGCTTGGGACGTCACATGATTTCACTCTACTTCAAAAAACCAGAAGAAGAAGATGCTGATCTCTTGGTAATAAAATTCACAAATCTTAAGGTATTCCTTAGTAATATTCTAAACCTCCCTTTTTAGGATATGAGTGTTCTGCGTGACTACATCACCTACGCCAAGGAAATGATTAACCCCCGTTTGACTCCAGTGGCGAGCCAACGTTTAATTGAAGCTTACGTTGAGATGCGTCAAGCAGGATCTGCACACGGTGTCATCACTGCCTATCCCCGTCAGCTTGAGTCTCTCATTCGTCTCTCCGAAGCCCACGCCAAGATCCGTCTGTCCCAACAAGTGGAAGTTGCTGACGTCGAGGAAGCAGTGAGGATTCACCGTGAAGCTGTCAAAGCGTCCTGCACTGATCCCAAAACAGGGAGGATTGACGTGACGATTGTGACAACCGGAGTCAGCACTGGGGATCGTAAAACAAGGGAGGAGTTGGGTTCGAAAATTAAGAATCTCCTCGAGAAGAAATACAGAACCGTGACTGTGGGCCGTCAGAAATTTTTTGCGGAGTTGAAAGAGCTGTCTCCAGTGGTAAATTATTTCTATTAAGTTTTAATTTAAAAAAAAATTCTAAATTGGCTAATTGTTTTTTTCTTCTGCAGATGATAACGAAAGAGACGTATGAAGACGTTTTGACTGCCTTGCAAGATGAAGGCGTCATCACCATAACTTCCAAGAGCATCCGTTTACTTTAAATCCCAAGGAAGGGACCATACACTTTTTGTAACTTCAGTTCATCTATTGTTTCACTGTTTTTCTTCCAAAAAATTAAATTTTGCCTTATTTGGGCAATTTCTTGGCAGTTTATAAGCATAAACATCGAACAATGATTTCGTTAAATCTCCATATTTATTTTAATAATGTAAGAATTCCACCAAACTTTTCACGACCCCCGGGCGTGCGTGTAATTTATGCGTCCTAGACATTTAATATCGAGTGTTAGATACGTGTGAGGGTCATCCCGGTCTAACTGGGTTTTCCCGGGGGTGACCTCACACTCGGTGGCCTGGTTTGCAAACATATTTAGACCTTTTGTATTTTGAACTCATTAAATCCACTTAAACATGACTTCTTCAGCATTATACATTAAAAACAATAAATATTGTGTGCTACTTTAACATTAGGATTAACACTAGCTTTTCTGTTAATCAAAATATTGTGCCAAATGCGCGTGACAATTGTGTAATGTTTGACTTGGAGCGTGGAGGTCCGATCGACTTTAAACCGAATTAATTAATTTAATTCCCTTTGTTGCTTTTCCAACTTATATCGAATGTATTGGATTATATCAAATAAATTAACCAAAGTACATGGAATGGGATTAACAAAGGAAGTCTGAATTTAATATCCAATAGAGCTACAAGACGCGTGGCTATATTAAAAGATAGGACGCACAACATTCGAATGGTATCAAACGAAACCTACAAATAACCAGAGGAGAACAAGCAAAAGAAAACTTAAGAAGCTCAGAATCCAAATGGAAAAGGTCGTCCGCATTCGAATACTTGAATCTCTGGACCATTCTGTTTCTCTGCTTGACTACTATATCAGCCGCTGTATGGCTACACTTGGACCTTCCCCCTGGAATGGAATCCTGAGACTCAACGTTTCAATCTCCACACTCTCCCAATGGAGAGCAAAGTGTGGCACTTTGTTACCATTTTCATCATAGGCGTCGCCTTTGTTGGGTCTTGCCTCCTCGTCCTTCTGCGCGAACTCATGCTCGGAAGCAACCCCCAATCA
Organism: Pseudachorutes palmiensis; assembly: GCA_009869845.1. Lineage (NCBI taxonomy): Eukaryota > Metazoa > Arthropoda > Collembola > Poduromorpha > Neanuridae > Pseudachorutes > Pseudachorutes palmiensis. The sequence continues at coordinate 24,592 of VNWY01000493.1, read as the reverse complement.
CCACCTATTGAGGCGACGATGTTTATTTCATTAATGGGCTTGCTAGGGTGCTACATCCTCTTCAGTGGTTGGGCGTTTGTAAGTTATGCAACGGATAGGGCCAAGGCTTTGAAAAGTCTCTTAGACTTGAACAGTGGAAGAGGAACTGTAGCATCTACTGAATACAAATGGATCAATCTGGTAACCAAATGGACCGGATTGTATTTATTAGTTTGGCCTTACTTGCTTTCCTTCGTGGTAGTATTCGAATCTTTGGATCCATTAAAATATTCACTCAGAATTCTAATCCCCAGCGCCATCTTTGACCATCAATTGGGTTACGCTGTAACAATCGGAATTCGCGTTTCCCTCTTCACTTGCGGCTTGGTTCATGTTAGTCGTCAAGTAGCATTGCAAGCCGTCTTGTTGCTGACATTTGCTCAGGAATTATGCTGAAAAGAAGCTTCGAATCCGCTACTGTTCCGACTTCATTAGATCCCAAATTATATTTGCCGTTGTAAGCAGTTTTGTAAACAACAGCTTATTCGCCTTCATGGTTTTGCTATTTGTGGTCATAGTTGCATGTGATTTCATTTGCGTGAGATTCTACTCAATTATTTCCCCACTTTTAACCACAACTTTAATGCTAATTTCCTTTACGTCAAAGTTGTCAATTATTTTTAGTTTAAAGCCGTTGGCTACGGCAATCCATGAACTGTCGGAAGCCCTTCTTCGTGACATGGGAATCAGTTGCAAATGTGGAATCCAAAATGGAACGCCGGTTACTCCTATCTCTACGGAAGCGTTTTCGACCAATCACCGCAGGCGCATCCTTTGGAACTACCAAGTTGCTGGCCATTACAAGGGAAACCATGTGTGAATACAATTACAACGTAGTCAACTATACAATCAACGGAATCCTGTCAATCAAACCAACATAATTAATGGATCTAAGCAGTCTTGATGTCCGCATGACATCATGGCTTCGTATGATAATGAATGTTATCTGTACAACTGTAAGAATTGAATTCGCATCTTTTACTCGTGTTTACTCAGTAATCATTACAGTAATTAGAAAAAAATTTTGTTTTCAAAATGTTTCCAGTCTGGTTTCAAAATTAATATTAGTTTCCCAGTTAAATAAAACATTGTGTGTTGCGCAACAGTCTTTCGGCTCCACTGCTGCATCAAAGAAACATGCAATCAAGAAATTCAACTTTTAATTGGACTACATTTCAATTCATGAACCAATTGAAACTAAAGGTCAATTTCCGCATGAAAAACAACATAAAAAAATCAAAACGCCATTATAGTTGATTGTCGATTGACTATCCATCAGGTTTGAAAATTATTTGGTGGAACCCCTGAATTTAAAAGTATAACTTTAGGCTTCCAATTAAGCAGATTGGCTATTTTTTATCTTATATCGATTGAACTATGATATTAAATAAATCACGCATTGGAGGAAGAAATTCTGAACTAAATAACCCTTGGATTTAAACGGTTTTTGGATCGGACACTTCCAACGGATATCAAATGCAACTTCCAACTCACCCGGTGAACAAGCAAACGAAACCGCAAACAGCAGCACGCAACACTACAAACAACTCAAAATACTCATGGAGAAGGTCGTAACCAAATTCCGCATTCGATTACTTGAATCCCTGTTCGACCTGTGTATGTCTCCGCTTGATTACTACCAGCAGCTCCATGGCTACACCTGGACCTTCCCCCTGGAATGGCATCCTGAGACTCAACGTTTCAGTCTCCACACTCGTCCAAGGGAGAGCAAAATGTGGCACTTTGTGACCATCTTCCTCTTAGGTGTAGCCTTTGTTGGGTCTTGCTTCCTCGTTCTTCTGCGCGAACTGATGCTCGGAAGCAACCCACAATCACCACCTATTGAGGCGACGATGTTTATTTCATTAATGGGCTTAAGTGGCTGCTATCATCTTTTCACTGCTTGGACGTTCGTAAGTTACACAAAAGATATGGTCAAGGCTTTTCAAAATCTTGTAGACTTGAACATTGGAAGAGGAACTGGAACATCTACAGAATACAAATGGATCAATCTGACATGCAAATGGGTCATATTGTATCTCCTGTTTTTCCCTTACTTGGTTTCCTTCGTGGGAGTATTCGAATCTTTGGAACCATTCAAATATTCATTCAGAATTCTACTCCCCAGCAGCATTTTGAACCATCCATCGGGTCACGCTGTAACAATCGGAATTCGCCTTTCTCTCTTCACTTGCTACTTTGTTCATGGCACTCGTCAAGTGACATTACATGGCACCTTGATGATGAAATTTGTCCAGGAACTATGCATGTATATCAAATCAATCCATGCATCTTTATCGGCTGAAAAGAAACTTCGCATCTTCCACTATTCCGATTTCATTCGATCCCAAATTATATTTGTCTTTGTTCGGAATTTCGTAAATAACTGCTTATTCGCCTTCATGGTTGTGTTATTTGTGGGCATAGTTGTGTGTGATTTCATTTGCGTGAGATTCTACTCAATTATTTCCCCACTCTTAACATTAACCTTAATACTATCTTCCTTTGCGGCAAAGTTCATAGTTATTTTTGTAGTTAAGCCTTTGCCAACTGCAGTCCATGAACTGTCGGAATCCCTTCTTCATGACATGGGAGCTTCAATTAAGAATTTGGATTCAATCATTGAAAGACGGTTATTCCAGTCTCTGCTGATGCATTTGAGACCAATCACTGTAGGCGCATCCTTTGGATCTACCCGGTTGTTGTCCATTACAAAGACAACCATGTGTGAATACAATTACAACGTACTCAACTACACAATTAATGGAATACTTTTCAATTAAACCTAAATAAATGGAAGTAATGCATTTTAATAGTCGTTATGCACGCAAGGCTTTGTATATCATCACCTATATGCCGTGCACTTCAGTTGTTAGAAAATGATGTTTAGAGCTTGAAGCATTTACTCGTAATTTCTAGATCAGTATATTTAACTACATTTCAATTCATGAATTCAAAGTTCAAATTAATGGTGAATGTTTAACATGAAAAATAGAATATTAACTAAAATATACCATTATAGTTGATTATCGATTGATGAACAATCCAGCCCATCACAAGTATGAAAATATTGGGAGGAACTCCTGAATTTAAAAGTATAACTTGGAATTCAGCAGAGTGGCTTCTTTTTCCACCTCATATCGATTGAAATAATATGATAAATAAATCACTTACAAAGTAAGCCTGGGGTGAAGGAATTCTGAATTAGATATTGCATGGACTTATTTGGAGCATTTTGGACAAAACAATCGAAAGCGAATATCAAAAGTAACCTCCAACTCACCCGGTGAACAAGCAACGGAAACAGCCACCAGCAACTGCAAATGACTCACTAATGGAGAAGGTCATAACCAAATTCCGCATCCGAATACTTAAACCTCTATTCGACCCTTCAGTCTCTCCGCTTGATTACTACCAGCAGCTCCATGGCTACACGTGGACTTTACCTCTGGAATGGCATCCTGAAACTCAACGTTTCAGTTTCTACACTTGCCTAAGGGAGAGCAAAGTGTGGCACTTTGTGACAGTCTTTGTCATAGGCGTCGCTTTTGTTGGTTCCTGCTTTCTCGTGCTTCTGCGCGAACTCATGCTCGGAGGCAACCAGCAATCACCACCTATTGAAGCAACGCTATTGATTTTATGTATGGCCGTATGTGGTTGCTATACACTATTCACTAGTTGGACACTCGTAACTTATACAAGAGACACGGTCAAGGCTTTCCAAAATCTCCATGATTGGAACAATGGAAGAGGGGCTGAAACAGCTGAAGACAAATTGATCAATTTGGGAATGAAATTGAACACATTTTATTTCTTATTATTCCCTTACTTGGTTTCCATCGGGGGAGTATTTGAATCTTTGGATCCATTAAAATATTCATTCAGAATTCTACTCCCCAGCAGCATGTTGGACCATACCTGGGTTTACGTAGTAACAATCGGAATTCGCCTCTCCATCTTCACTTGCTTCATGGTTTCTGCTTCTCGTCTAACACTTTTGCATGGCACTTTATTGGTTGGAGCTGGTCAAGAAGTATGCAAGTATATCAAAACAATCCATGCTTTTTTAGCTACTGAAAAGAAACTACGTATCCTCCACTGTTCTGAATTTAATCGACTTCAAATTGTATTCGTGGTTGCAAACAATTTCTTAAACAACTGTATCTTCGCCTACATGGTTGTGTACTTTGGGATTATAGTTGCGTGTGATGTCATCTGCGTTCGATTCTTCGCATTCATTCCACCAATCTTAACTCTGGTTTTCGTCCTACTGTCTTTTGCGATAAAGCTCATTGTTATCTTTTTACTTAAGCCCATAGCAATATCAATTCATGAACTGTCCCAATCCCTACTTCGTGACATGGGAGCTTCAATTGGAAATGTGGATTCAATCATTGCACGACGGTTACTCCAGAGTCTGCTGAAGCGCTTGCGACCAATCACTATAGGCGCATCCTTTGGATCTACACGGTTGATGGCCATTACAAAGACAACAATGTGTGAATACAATTATAACGTACTCAACTACACAATCAACGGAATACTTTCAATCAAACCCACTAACTAAAGGGATGTAATAATCTTGATGTACCCTTGCCATTTTGAAACGTTTCCTTGTGTTTCTTTGTCATATTAAACGTGGTTAACATGGTAGGAATTCTACAATTAAAGAAGCACTGTGGGCACGGTCGAATAAATTCAAAGTTCTTTGAAGTAATTTTGAATTGGGCTGATTGTAAAACTGGCCTTCATTAAAGGGTTAACTTTTAAGGAATTATCTTGATTGAAAATGTCCATAACAGTTTTCTTTATTTGTAACCACTCTTAAAGTGAATACGAGGATAATAGTAGCTTACATGTCATCTAAATGTTCAAACTACTGAATGTTCCAAATGCAAAATGCCCTTTGATGTTACTTTGGTTTTAGAATCAATACTAATTTCCCTGTTAAATAAAATATTGTAGCAAAAGCCCACATTACTGTGTGGCGTTGAAAGTAATAGAGGAAAGAAACTTCTGTCTTTAGACTTCTTAACCCTTGAATACTACACCTTAGATAGCCATCATCCACTCCTACATTAATCTTCCACATTGTCAACATCCTCGACGAAACGGAGTTTATCTCACTCAGTTTCGGGAGAATAAAAACAGCCAGGAGAATGCAAGTGACACCACGTAGGATTAACGTAATATAAAGGATTCTACTTGCTCCAAGACTGGATGAACTTTGACCAGAAAATTGAAGAATAACTTTGGTTAGAGGCACCACACTCACTACCTTGATGGTCGCAATAAGAACTGGAATGATGAAACTACCGTAATTTGAGTTGAAGTCTTGATTTAGAATTTGAAGGCAGCGGTATTCTCTGAGCAATAAAGTAGAATCTACGGCAGTTTTACTTGATCTGTGTTAATTCAGTGGAATAAACATTACATACGTATTATACAATTCGTTGCTTACTTCCTCATCTCCTTAATTGAATCCGTAGTGCTAAAGTTATAAGCCATCCAATACAACAGTACGATTCTCCATACGTAGATATAATTGCTGGTCGACATGAATAAAGGGGAGGCGATCAATCTAATAGGGTAGCATTCGTCAGCTCAATACCAAATGCCGTCGGACTTTTGCTGGTGAAGAATCCAATCCAGTGGAGGATGTTGACGATGACTAAGAAACGATGAACAGTCCGGAGGATGCGAGGGAAGCGTTGGCTCATAAGCCGAGCAATTTCCTGCTCTTAATAGACAAAATCAAAATACTTTGGTGCCTTGTTAAGTTTTCCTTTGTCACCTTACCTGATTCCATTGGTGTCCTTGGTTTGTTGAATTGGTGAAATAAGTTGATATGCGTTGAGACACAAACCCGGCCGAAGACGAACCATCCATGCCTGAATCGTGACTGTTGCAAACTTAACATACACGTTAAAAGCAACACGAAGGATTTCATCTGGGGTGATTATCGTTGATTGCAACCACCAGAGGTTTACAAAGTGGACAAAACTTGTAATCACTTCCGTAGCCGCTCCTATAACGGATAGAAGTGCAAATATATATTTCCAGCTAGTCACTGGTTGACTTATAAGCTTTGATGTATTGGATTCCCAGTCGACTGAAACCGCTTCTGATTCACAGGCTTGCCGGAATATGGTGATCAGCACTTGGAAAGTCTCTGAGTTCAACATAGCTGGAAAGGAGATTCACAGGACAGGCACAGACTAGTTATGCCATTACTTTTGCAGTTTCAAACGTGTTTATTCTTCCAAGCCTTCAAGCCAAACCTCATTTTGCATTTCCAAAACACTTAAACACCAAAACAATAACAAGAGGGGCTCTAAACTCGTTCAGAGACGCTCAAGACTCGTTTTCCAGGCAGTAATCAGACCAAATCGCTGTTATGCTTTAACTAAGGGAACAGGAAGACAGTTCTCCCTAATAAAATTTGATTACGGTGATACTACGCCTTGGCAATTTTCCTTTATTTGAACAAAGGCTATCTATGAACAGAGGCATTAGTATCAAAAACGTGAATTACAGGCACATTTCTCAAAACATCGCGTTCTTTATGCACAACTATGGAGCCTTAACTTAGATTCAAAATCATATTGAAAATAAGGACGCCAACACCATTATTTCCTAACGAAATCAAAAAGTAAAAATAAAAGAGCTTTCAAGTCGTTTTAATTCTCAAGTGAGTAGCTTTAATTTCTACTCAATTAGGAACTACACCTTCTATTTCACCAAATACATCAACTAGTTTTAAATCTACATTTCCCAAGTTAGCATCAAGAGTATCTATTTTCACTTCATCCTCAATGCTGGATATCCTTAATTCTATTGTATGAACTTTAGTTACATTTTTACGTTTAGAGTAGAGATGGTAGTATATTAGTTCAACACTGAAGGCAACAATTGATAGAGCAATGCAACAACCGAAAATGATAAAGATAGAAAGCGTGTTTGTGCCAAGCGTTAAAACCCTTGGATATTTGAAGCTTTTGTTTTCCTCATACAATCTAACAACTTTATCAGCTTCTGCTGACAGAATTGCAATCATCCAGCGAAACAAGTAGGGCTCTACTCCATTTTCAACTACTAGCCTTACTCTGCGAGACAGTTCCTTCAAGTGGTCTCCAGCACAAGTCTCCGCCTTTTCACTAGTACCTAAGCCAATTCCCATCTGCAGTCCGTAAAGGACTTCATTGGTAGTCATGAACTGTCTTCCACTTCCAGCATCATCTTCCTCTGAATTAGCAACAGCTTGGAATTGGCGAATGGGAGCAACAGTGTCCATATACACAAGTCGCCTGTTTGCCTTTAGTCTGTTGTATAGTGTCCGAAGGTATGGAACTGCTGGAAAGGCTGCTTCAGTAGTACCACGTTCCTCTCGTAAATAGTGGAAGGTATTCTGACGCTGTTCCACTCCCTTTTGCTTCGACACAAGAGCAAGCAAAGTATATCTTTCCTCGTGTACGCAAAGACTTTTGTCTGGGTGTGGGAAGTCATCAGGAGTGAGTCCATATTCAGCCTTCATCTTTTCAAAGTGCTTTGGGCAGCAGTCCAAACTCTTATTCTCAGAACACTTCATAGACAAGGGGAATCTGGGGTACTCAGGGACAAAACCATTCCTACGACATAAGCAATATCTATACTCTTCAAAAAGAGTTATTTTAGAATTATTAGATCCTCGTATATCGTATTTCACGCGGTCATACACCGATAAATCACTGAGTACCACAACGTTATTTAGTTGCTTAAAATTAGACCATGTTGCTGTCCATGGTGGAGGAACAACTAAATCGCTTGTAATGACTGATGAATAACCCTCTAGTAATACCATAACTAATAACCCCCATGCTCCCAAGGTCCAGAAGAATATTCTTTTTAGCTTTCTTGATAAAAGGACTGTGGGTACATGTGGGGAAACTCGAAGCATAAGAGCTACATTTAGAAGTAAAACATTTCCAAGGATTGCGACAGGTTGAGGTACACGAAGGAATGAAGCAGCAATCAGAAACGTCAGTGGTATGATAATGGACACAAAGATAACGCACAACCAGCTGATCAAATCATAAGGGGCCACATACAGTGCAAACCCTACTGTACGACCAACTCCCAACTTGGTAGTAAAAGTAAATTCCTCTGAGTAGAAAGGGACAAATTCAACTGCGCTGTTAAACTCGCCGTATGTAGAAGGAAAAGCTTTTTGGGTTAGATCAGTTAGCCACATACATCTTTGATCATATGTAACGTAATCATAGACCCGCAAATGGAGCAACTGATTAGCGCGGTGGAGAGACATGTGTAAAACATTAGGCTTCCAGGTTTCATGAATCCAAATGCGGTACGGATTAACTGTGTGTTTAAAGAAGGGTTCAATCCAAACGAATTTATCATTGGGAAGATCTTTACGTTGAAGGGGTAGACGGCTGTGACTGTAATAATATCTTGTATAGTTTTCTCTAGAATTGCAATTAAACCAAAAACCATTTGTGTATGCTGGACCCAAGACCAAAACTTTCCCTCCATCTGTGCATTTTTCTATCATATCCAAGAAGCACTGCTTCAACATTTCGCCTGGTTCACAATTTATACTAACAATAAATGGATGTTGGAACGTATATGCTGTGTTCACTGTACCGTTGGCGGTTGTCCTTAGGAAAATATTCTTTGAGATTTTGTTTGTACGTCCGGATAGCCTATCTAGAGCGTTTACAAGCGAATATCTACTCATGCTATCCACGTAAATAAAAAAATCAAACCTATCTCTGAATGGAAAGTGTAAATTCCACGTTTTGTATACCCTAACAATTTTTGAAATGGGTGATATTGATTTAAATGTACTCCAAGTGGACGGAAATATTACAAAATAAGCAGTGCAAAAAAGAAACTTTCTGCGAACAACGTAGGATTCCCATATTTGAGTCATATTCACAAAATAAGATGTAGCCGTTTTTGCTACAGGCTTTGCTAAAAAAGTCAATGGCGGAGCAAGTTGCACAGGAAATTGGAAAAGATGTTGTCCCATTTCAATGTCAGGGTTCTGATAAATGATGTTCCAACAGTCTCCAAAACCTCCTTTGTTAATAAGATCTTCCAAGTTAAAATTACTACAACCTACTCGTTGTGCAAGAGAAGCTATTGCTTGCAATAAACAAAACATGCTCAACTCCATTTTTTACCTTTTTTAAATACCTTCTTTGGGAACTTTTACGTTGAATTGTAGTGTTCCTATGGCCGCTTTTGCACGTCGACCAAAATACTTGGCCACTTGAAGTGAATGAGATTCTAAAATATATCTCAGTTGCTCAACTTTGATCAAAATCTACCTAACAATATAATGTAGCGAAACCCTTTCGTCTTCTGTGCAGAAGGCAACTCAACTGAATATATTCTGGTTTTAAGTTTTCTAATCAAAAGACTCTGTGTTAATCAAGCAAACTTGACTGCATTGCTAATCTTTCTTGGTAGCCTGTTTTATACTTGTAGCATTCGTCATTATATCACAAATTATAAGAAATATTTGCCTTCCTAGCACCTTGGAATTATTAAGAGTCCATGCAATACTAATTTATTCAAATGCAGCACAAGGTTTTTCTCTAGGAAGCACCCTTTGAACAGGCATTTTGAACAAGGGAAGAACTCGGAGGCCTCGTATACTATAATTATGGATATAATTTTCTTCCTGGATTTGACAATTTCCAGAGACAAGCAGGACAAATTAAAATCAGGGAAGGGGATTTTTAATTACAGCTTCTAGCAACAGCACGTAATTACAAACCACCATGAAAATATTGTGCCTTTGGTTCCGCGTTGATCAAATATGCACTGCAAAATAATGCAACCGGAGCGCTTCCTATTTTTCTTACTGCCTAAGAATCAACTTATTCTGCTGCAACAAATTCAGGACTTATGGAGCTACGAGAGTGAATTCAGATTTTTCAAAGTAAATTAGAACGTTCAATTGTCAATTGAATATTATTTTGGTTTCAAAATTAACATCAATTTTCCCGTTAGGTCAAAATAGAGTGGAAAGTAAGTGTTGGTTTATAGTCGTGTACATTAAAATTAACTTGCAATGAAAGGTTTGCTGAACTTTCAAAATTGGGTCGGATTGTAATAAACGGGGAGCAGGGACTTTTAAAAATGTTAAGTTAGACCTGTGACCTGACAACTGGCAAAATGACCTCTACAAAACTAGTTCCTTATAATGCGCAACGAAGGATCTTATCTGATTTGCAATAGCAATGAATAACTCCTCTCCCGGATGACTCTAAGTAGCGAGCCAACGTTTAATTGAAGCTTACGTTGAGATGCGTCAAGCAGGATCTGCGCACGGTGTCATCACTGCCTATCCACGTCAGCTTGAGTCTCTCATTCGTCTCTCCGAAGCCCACGCCAAGATCCGTCTGTCTCAACAAGTGGAAGTTGCTGACGTCGAGGAAGCAGTGAGGATTCACCGTGAAGCTCTGTGAAAGCGTCCTGAACTGATCCCAAAACAGGGAGGATCGACGTGACGATTGAGACAACCGGAGTCAGCACAGGGGATCGTAAAATACAATTTGTGGAGGTTCAATCCATCGACTCTGTCTCTTATTACTTTTTCCTTCCAGAAGAAAAATTAAATTTTGCGTTATTCAGACAAGTTGTTTAGAGTTACATCAATAATAATTTCATCGAATCTCCATCAAATAATGTGATTTGATGTCAGGATTCAAAGGCACTTTTCACGACCTCGGGGGTGGGTAGTACTGACGGTAGAGTCGCCGTGCATCCTCAGCATTTCCACATTTGATGTAAATATGAAGTTGGAGGAGGACGAAATCAGCAGGAATTAGACCGCCACTCTGACTCACTCGCTGGCACCAGGTCTAAAAAATAAGTCAAAAATAAAGAAAAATATAGTTCAGAAAGAAATAATATAATTTGAAAATTGATTCCTTACATTGATGACATACGTGGCTTCCTCGTATCGTTTTAAAGCCACAAAAGCTACAGCCCGGTTGTAAGCCATGACTCCCATTGCTCCAATTTCATCCTTTGGAGCCCAATCTGTGAAGTAGTTTTTCATGATGAACGAGATCAAAACAAAATTGATGATTGTTTTACCCGAGGCCGGCTTGAATCCGGTATGACTCTGTGCAAACCTGGGTGAAACACGGCGAGGTTTAGAATGACTAGGATCTCCATGTTCATCCGGAGTTTGACTTCCACACCTTTGTTCGTTAGGAAGAAAGTCAAGGTGATAGCTGGGAAGACAAGCCTGTGGAAAGAGTTCAAGGCCATTTCCCAGGTTCCCACCTTGCTTGGAATACGCTTCGCACAAGTACAGTGTTCCCAAATACCTGGAATTATTAATTGATTATCAATTGTTACATGTGTTTTACATTTATAACTGCTTTTTGCAAACTCACTGGAAGATATTGGGCACTTGCGCCAAGGTGATAAGCTCGTTAGCCATTTGGATTGTCTCCGTGTACAGTCCCAATTTAAGACCGATATAGGCACCACTACAGAGCACATTTGCACGAAGGACTGCAAGATCAATTGGGTCCGTGATGGGATTACTCGGGCGCATGTCGTCCAGTTGATTGAGCAAAAGCACGGGCTCTGAGTTGAGAATATTCAACGCTTGACGAATGCAATCAAACCCAAATGACAGTGTAGGTTTTGGTACTGCCGTATTAGTTGGTTTCCTGAAGAAAAAAATACGCGTGTCACAACTAAACATGGAATCTGGAATCTTGGAACAATGGAATAGAAGTAAATTATTTACAGCGTAGGTTCCAGTGCAAGAGATTCAGTCCCAAGTAAAACATTCCGTTTCTCCTCAGTCCACGTAAACAGATCAGAGTTGGACTAACCAGAAAAGATGAAATGTTCAGTCTTTGAACTAATTCTACTTACAGTGCAATACTCACGGGCTTGTGCAGCTGAATACAACATTCGGCCAGTCGAAGCCAAAGTCTTGGATTGGACACAAATGGCGGTTGGCAAAGGAAAAGGACTTCGAAGGCCTGAAGTGGCTTCTTTGCATGAAGCAAGGAAACTCCAAAGTTGTACATAATCTCGTGTTTCTTGTCCATCCCAAGGCAGTAGATAGGCAAATTCGCTGTGATTAAAATCCAACTTTAACCAGATAAGTCTAAGCTAAATGTTTGGAAGCTTTACGTGTGTCTTTGTACTCCGGCTTATTTGACTCTTGTGACGCTTTTTGGAAGTAAAAGGCAGCCACTGTGGGTTTCCCCATGGCAAAGTACGAACAGCCCGTGTTGTTGTGGATATACATTGCTACATTATCACCAGTCTTCCTGGGATTTATATATTTAACAGTAAAGTTACTCCATTTGTATTAGTATCAGTATGTTATGTAACTCACAAGAACAGTTCAACAGGATCTCCGATGCTAATGGCCCCTAAGATGTTCAATCCTTTTTGAAGCTTCCCACGAAGATACTTGTAATATGCCTTTAGGAAGGCTATTATAATGTCACCGTGCTGTCGAATGAAACAATTTAGATTAATTCGAATAAAGTATCAATGGAAATTAAGCCTTACCTCATCGGAGAGAGCGTTTTCAGTCAACCCACAGAAGGCTTTACACTCTACTTTACCTTGCACCAGAGAATGTGTACAGAGCAAAGACAAGGCTTTGTATTCTTGTAGTTTAATGTTAATGGCTTCCTCCGACTCCTCCTATGTGTCAAAAAATAGTTAAAAATCATATGAATCTAAATGTATTTACCAACAACTTGATTAAGTTCTACCTCTGCGTCAAGGCACGCTCTAAGCGTAGTGTCAATGCTGCCATTTGTCAGTGCGCTAGGGGAAGTTTCAGAAGTCGAGCTCCCTGGACTATTATCACTCAATGACAAGCCTAGTCTCACATCGGCATCGATCACGTCAAGAGCCAGACTGAAATTTTGTAAACTGACGTAGAGTTCAATGACCAGAAGCTGCATTCGTTTTCCAAGAAGGCCTATCAAGAAAAAAATTCCATGTGGCAAACTGGAGTTTTACAATATACCAAGTTGGTATTGTCTTATGTTTAACAGTTGGTCCAACTGTTAAACATACGACGCAAAAATCAGAATAACCTGGATAGTTGGCCTGTCGCGACTCTTTCCACAGGGTAACAGCAAGTTCAAGTGCAATCCAGGGTTTCCTTTCATGAAAGTACATGAGAGCGAGGTTGTAAAGCATCACGGGTTCAGAGATTTTTGAGGTAAGAGCTTCATTCAGGTCAATATTTGCCTGTGGAACGAGAAAATAGAATTTATTTGCAATTACTTCAGTTAAGTTATAAGCTAATTACCGTATTGAGCACAACGCTGAACATTACTTTGAACCTTTCATAGTAGCCCTTGAGATTATCATTATATAATCCGGATATGACGAGATTATGACTGATCCTATGGTCTCCATATCGGTTGGATGCAAGAGCAACAAGGAGTTTGGTAGCGTCGTTGTATTCCTTCCGGTAGAAGTGATTAATAGCTTTCCTGAGCGATCGTTTTTCATATGGTGACAAAGGGGGCAGATCCCTTCGACCTTGAGTGAATTCTCCTACAGGGGACACTGACATCGCTAAATCAATCCCTGAGAATTACCTGGTCGCAGAAGGACATTGGAAGTGAATTCCGGAAGTGGTAATTAATTGATCAAGCGTTTGATCACGTTACAAAATAATCTTTACTTTATATACGCGCACTTCACATTTTATGTAAAACCATAAAATGTTTTCAAATAAAATCTTAATGGGTGCTCTATTCCACAGATTTCCAGATCCCTGAAGATCCTATTCATCTGACCTCATTATGTAATTTTAATAACAAATCCTGGTTTTTGGAATGCATTGAATCGTATGTAAAAGCTGAACTGGTCAAAATTAGTTATTATTAATTAATAAACGCTTCAGCCACTTCGTAATAATTACTGCATCAATGAGTCTGCAAATTCATCTGAAGAGCAAAGATTATTGCATTTTGATCGATTTCTATAGTTTTAATATTAATTGTCACGAATGGTATGTCATTTGCAGCTGCTCCAGAATGTGGAATTGAATAAATTCCTTTTTGCTGATATTGGCCAAAGAAATGTCATACATATCTTTTATTCAATTTGTTGAAAACGCGATTGTATTCAAGAAAAATGGAATCAAATACAATAAAGAATCCATACCTATGTATCTTCCAGCTAGCTAAACATGGCCGGTGTGACAGTAGAACTTTCGTATTCTTACTGAAATCTCGATTTAGGCAGGAAGACGGAGGGGCTGATTTGGTGTAGAGGATATTGTAAAGGTATAGTAGGCTGATACAGCGGTATAACATAATATTTCGGTGGAGCACTGGGCATAGCCACTATATTACTGCATTTCATCTGGAATTTATGCATTTATATTCGTACATTCAGTTTTTACCAGGTGAACCCTACTCGGAATCCATCATACCACGAAGTCTAGACTAGATCCTATCCTAATCACAATATAACCCCCCTGATCCTAATCCCACATGTTCAGGTTTGGTTTGAACTTGACCTGTGGCCCTGTTCACCTTATTTATTCCCAACAACGAATTGAAATCTTTGAATCTGGAATCTAGGGTAGCCTTCTTTGACCCAGAATTGCAAATCATTTCTCATTGGCGCCACTCCCACCGGTTTTGTTTACTCTTTCACCATACCCCATAACTCCATTTCCAAGAATTGAAAGTCAGTGAACTGCCGCAATACGGAAGCGTTCAGCGTTCAGTTCACGGAAGCGAAAATTATTAAGTGTTCCAATTAATGCTATAAATCTGACTCCTAAATTAAAATATTATCGTCATCGTTAGCATTTAGAAGCCTAAGATAAAATTGTATTCGACGAAACCAACCACTACATCCGGCCCATGCCATTTCTGTTAGAGATCTTAATCGATTATAGTGGATATAAATGGACAGCGTGCCTTATAATTATTCTGCAACTAATTCCTCTCAAACTCTGTCCATGCTCCTCAATGTCCAATATCGCATATTGTTCACTTTCTCCATTGTCCGTGCTTTAGGAGTTTCTCAATGCCCCTATAGGAGTGAAAATTCTCCATGAAAAATCAATAGCCGCCCCCTAATCCGCTGCTGTGGCGATGGTTCCTTCCAGTCCAGCAGAGTATAAACGACGGCGATGACGACGACGCTGTAGCTTTGTTCGGTTTTATATGCCTTGTGGTTTTAGCCAAACCACCTGCGACAAGAACTTCCAGTCATTGCAGATGTGGTTTAATTGACTAAAGAGATTTCCATCCTCAGTCGAATTTAATAGCTGCAACTGGTCATAGGCCATGGACGACTCTC
Organism: Pseudachorutes palmiensis; assembly: GCA_009869845.1. Lineage (NCBI taxonomy): Eukaryota > Metazoa > Arthropoda > Collembola > Poduromorpha > Neanuridae > Pseudachorutes > Pseudachorutes palmiensis. The sequence goes on along the minus strand of VNWY01000493.1, from coordinate 9,220 downwards.
GCTTGAACAAGTTCCAGCGTCAGTTCTGGGTCACAAAGGAAACAGTGTACCGGAAACTAGGGAAAAGGGAGCAGGATGAATGCATCGTCTCCTCTGATGCATCACTCGATGCCAAACTGGAACTCTTCAAATCCATTCAAGAAACGTCCTCGGCTATGAACAAACTCCTGGATCGATATCAAGAACGGATTTGCTGTAAGCATTAAATGGAAAATGAATTAAGGCATGTTCACTCACCGAAGTTTATTTTACAGATTTAGCCCAGGAGCAGAACTCGATGGGACGCTTCCTCAAAGAATTTGGGAAAACTGACAGGAGTGCTGCTGGAAAAATGATGATCCAAATGGGCAAGAGTTTGATCTACGCTAGCCAACAGGAAATCACGCTTCGTCCACCGTTGCTCCGACTGTACCAAGAAGTAGAGACGTTTCGACAGCGTGCTGTAGAAGACACACTCGATACCATTAGATGTATGGAAAGAAACCGGACCGAGTACAGAGCATCACTGAAATGGATGAAAAACGTTAGTCAAGAATTGGATCCGGATACTTTCAAGCAAATGGAGAAATTCCGAAAAGTCCAAACTCACGTGAAGAAAAGTAAAGGACAATTTGACAAACTGAAGTTGGCCTGCCTTCAGAAAGTGGATTTGCTCGCTGCGGCGCGGTGTAACATGTTCTCCCATGCACTCATCCATTATCAAACATCCACTATGGTCACCACTGACAAAATTGCACAAATCTTCAAAACTTTGGCCAATACTTTCAAAGGTAATACACATTCATAGCATCTTATTTTCAAGTTCGCATCAACTTTTTTTGGTTTATAGGCTACCAGTACTTTGAGTTTTCCGTGATCAAGGAACTGGCAGAGCCAGCTAGAAAAGCAGCAGCCGAAGTAACTAGTGAAACTGCAGAGGAAACTGCCGACCAACTCCTCTTTGACTTTGAGAACAATGTCCAAAGTGCCATAACGACAAAGGAGGACCAACGTGACGAAGTTTTGCTTGACATTTCTCAAGATGGAGGAGAATCAGGGCACTCGACCAATGGTGTAGGAGCACAGCGAAGAGTTAACTTCACCGCAGAGGATTTTCTTACCAACGAGCGCTTGCTTGAGAATCTCTTGGGAGGACCGCTGGATCAAAGTCCGGATACAGAAACAGCGTCGGAGGCACTGGATCTCACATTAGCGTGGCCGTCACAACCAAGTGAAGCAAAAGATAATCCTGCTGCGAAAGGTAGTGAAACAAAGGTTAAAATTAAAAACAGATTCACATACCCGTTTTCTTACACAGGAGCAAAGAAAGAGAAAACAAAAACTGCAAGTGAGCTGCTTTCTGACGAGTTTGACAATCTTCCATTTGAAGGCGACAATTCCGACACCATGACTCTCCTCAATGAACTCCTAATGTCAAACAGTAGCGGCCCAATGCAACGTAAGTATCACAAGGCCTTCGTCATGGATGTAATTTAAAATTAATTTTGTAACAGCGCTGCTGCCAAGTGGAGGTGGTGACGCTGCCATGCTCTCTGCGAAGTCGGAAATGAATTCTTCCAGCACTGCACAATCTTCCTCGGGATTCTTGCCTTCACAACTACTGGACTTTGGAAGGATGCTGGATGAAGGTCTGCAACAAAAAATGCATTCAAATTTGAACAAAAAACGTAAATGAAAACTTTACCTCTAAGGTGACCTGCTTAACATGAACGCGTCTCCACTCCTTGGGGGAGGTGGAGCAGCTAAACCGAACAAAGGAACTCCATCAATTCCAGGCGGAGCTGCAAATTGGTATGATATTTTTGCAGATTTAGATCCAATTGCAAATCCTGACGCAATTGGGAAAAAGGAAGAGCAACCAGTGGAAAATAGGTACTGTTAAAACCGAATTAAACAGAGATGTCAATTCTTTAAGTTTAAACTCTATTCTTATTTTTAATTCAAAAAAATCATCAACAACGCTAACTTAAGAAATGCGTTACAATCAATTGTCTACAATTCATTTGAAACCTTTAACCCATGCAAAGGAGTCCTTTCCTTCGTATAATAAAATCAAACCAATGGTTAAATTGAAATTAATAATTCAAAAACCAATGTTTCGATGTTATCACCCGAAATTAACGAGAAAAAAAATATGTAGTGAGTAAAATCTAGCGACGACGAGCCCTTAATTTGATTGGAATTGCTTCAATGCCATTTTCACTCTGAAAAGGAGCCAGAATTAGTGTTAAATGCTAGGAAAGTGTCAGCGCAATTTGAAAATGAAGACTCACTTGTCAAAAAGTGCTTGATCCCCGACAGTGATAAAGTTGTGAAGGAGTTCAAATACGCCCATTTCCTTTAATTTCGCCTGTCGATCTGCCGAGCCTTCTTCTTCCTTCCACGCGAGGTTGGATACACAAAGAACAGCGGCTGTCTGAAGTTTTGCGTTTCCGCTTCCACTCTGAAAAAAATTATGCAATTTAATTTGCAGGAAATATTTTCCTCAAAAAGTGAAAATCCTTACCAAGTAATTTATTATTTTCTTTAAGACGTCCTCGTTCATCATAATGAACTCCTTCGAGGTGACACCATCGGCAATATTAGCCAGGATACAAAGTGCCTGCTCCTTCACGTCAGGCCCGTGCTCACTCTCTAGCGTCAGAATGGTCGCCTGCATGATTTCTGTGCCGTAAAAATCCATGATGTGGTCAATATGTTTTGGTGTGTGAAGAAGGTTCCGAAGCAGCCCTAATGTTTTCATTACAACCATCACTTCTGTATCTGACAACAGTCGGAAAATTTGATCTGTTCCGACATCTCGCAGTCCTTTCAGAATTTCCGTTTTCACCAATTCGTCAGCTTGGAATGCCACATTCTGTGAAAAATGAAAAAAAAAATAATGAGCTTGGCGTTCATAATCTCTTAACTTTTCCGTTTGAGTAATTTTTACCATTAGTGCCCAAATCCCGTTGATTCGCAATCGACTGTCAGAATGTTGCGTGAGTTCACAGAATTTCTCAATTGCTCCTTCATTGAGCATGTGCTCTTTCGCTGGCGAAAATTCCAGTATCAAGTTACACACGGTGGAAGAGGTTACATTAAGAATTTCTTGATTTGGATGCAGGAGCAATTTCATCAATGGTTTCCACACGGAGTGATCCTGAAAATAATAAGAATTTTAGATCAGCTTTTATATTCAAAATAAAGTTCAAAATATTTTAGCAACTTACTTTGAAAGTAGTTCGTAGGAGATGTACAGATCGAGACAGCGAGTGCAAGCAATGGACTGCCCCCAACACTACAGCGTCATTCGAGTCATCCAGTCCTGCTACAAGTCGTTCCATTAAATTCTCCCTCTCGATTATCCTCTTCCTGATTGCTTCGTCGTTAGCTCCCAATGATCCATAAGCCTATATCAAAAGGAAAAAAAATATTACAAAGTTATAACCATGCTTTAAAATATAACTTACTTTGAAGGCAGCCTGGACCATATTTCCTGGAGCAGCTGGAGAACCACTGAGTGGTTTAAAAAGTCCAGAATTTGGAGACTTCAAGAAATCTGCAAGTGTTGGAATGAGGTGATTCGAGTCTGCAGCAATTCGTTGGAGTTCCTTATCTACTTCGATTAGAAATGCGAGGGTTTCTGCAGCAGCGGCTCGAGTCCCTTGATCGTGTTCCTTTGCACAGAGCCTGACGAGACAAGGAAGTGCTTTCATTAGAACTTTAGGGTCATCTGCTGTAAGGGCATGACTCCTGTGGAGATAAGTGAGACATCGTGCCACACTCAATTGAAGTTCAACCGGCGCATCCCGCGCCATGAGTACAGTAAGCAAATCTGGAACGAGTTTATCTTCCCATCGGGTCTTGGCGATGATGCCGGATGCACGTTGGTTTTTATGAGCCAGAGCCGTGAGACACTGTACCGTTGGCATTTGGACTTTGTAGCTGTTTGAACAAAGTAACGGAGCCAAATGATGTACGACGTCATATTCACAAAGGGTTTCCTGTTGCTTCCGGTTCTAGAATACCAACAAAATACTTCATTACCCTTAAATGGAACTGTGAAATTGATGTTTACCTTGCACGAATGACTAAGAATAGTTGCAACGGAGATCTGGTTTGTTGTTGACTCATTCATGAGTACCAGAAGATGTGGAATAAGTCCAGGAGTCGAGAAGAGTACTTCAGTAGGGGCAAAATCATGAGTGAAGATGGTAGTGAGGCAACTAAGGCTGTATGAAATAAGTTTCTCATCCGCACTCTCCAAAACTAAACAAAGCATTTAAACATCTTTGACCAATCTGTGTATATTGAGATAAAAGTTTTTTGGTTCAACGACGCCTTACCTGCTATGAGCTTTGGAATTGTATTTGCAGTTACAACTGTTCGAACGTTGTGTGGTGTACCCTTAACAAGGGATCCTAGGGTTATACACGCATCTTGTCGAATGTTGGTTGTAATATTGATATCTCCAAGTAAATTCAAAACATGTGGCAGTACGCCTTGTTCTAGAGCTCGAGTCTTTTGTCGATTGCTCCCAATAATAGTATTCTTCAACTTTCTGCAAACGAAAAACGACTCTTTAATTTAGCTATTATTATAGTTATTATCTGTACACATTCCTCGTCGAAAATGTCTTAATGTTAAACTTACGCCAGTGCAGGTCCTACTCTGTCATTCTTGTCTGACGAATTGACCTGCAAGTCTGAAATGTACCAGGGTAGCTCCGAATCAGCAATACTCTGGAATAGTTTACAGTTATTCAACCATTACTAAATATTTTAGAATCAGAACTAGAACAAATTAACTGGACTTACTCCTTGGGATGACGAACGAAGTACTTCAGCCTCGGCAGTACCGATAATCACACTCATTTTGACCTTTCGTTTACACTACTGACCCAAGTAATGAGCTATAGCTAATACAAGATCAAAGGTAACCTTTTCTTGCTAATTTTAAACAACAAAACAAGTTTTCTCTTCTCTTTTTTGGCTTGATTTCCGAGATTCGAAAAGCGTGGCGAGTGTGAGGCCAGCCTACTTTGAAGATTCCTAGATTATTCCTAATCCAAACCATCCGGCTCCGTTGTGACCTGTGACCTTATTACGCTGTAAATGTTGTCCTAACCCCCCAAAAATGGCTGATTTTCATTTCCGTGATGATTTATGATGGGTGCGACACTCTTCTCCCAAATCTCCATAAGCAACAACGGGTAGATTCCTGGGTGGGCGCAAAACGGTTCACCATCTTGATTAATGGACGCATCTTTGATTTCAAGGGTGCAAATGTCAGGAACGATGGTCTAAACTCCAGTTTTATTTTTATTAATAATGTTTTGTAATTTTAAAGCTGATTAAAAGAAACCAGATTGCAGGGACAAACTACTTGGGTCTCGCATCTGTTTTTCTCCTGACACCAAACAGTTTGTCCGGGGCAAGTCATCAGGGTATCATAGAATCCTCCGTGGTCATTCATTTGGCAGACATGAAACAGTTGGCAGTTCAATGGGTCTGCAAAGTTTCCTGGTTCTTTGCAACCAAACCATGGCACATGGTTAGGTGTGACTGGTTCATCTGTTACAGCTTCTCGTTGTACTTGGTTCATCTGTTACAGCTTCCGTTGTACTTGGTTCATCTGTTACAGCTTCCGTTGTACTTGGTTCATCTGTTACAGCTTCCGTTGTACTTGGTTCATCTGTTACAGCTTCAGTTGCACTTGGTTCAACTGTTGTAGCCACAGGCGTTTCATCCGTTTCTTCATGTGTTGTTGTGTTTGGCGGTTCCGTTGATGTTGGGTGGCAGAAATTTTTAATTTGGTCGATGGAACTAATGTTCCTGAATCCTTGGACTACAATCATTTTGTCAATCAGAAAGTAATCGCCTTTTTTGAAGGTTGTTGTCGTGAGTCTCATCTGTAATCAGTGTAAATACGTAAACCAGTTTTATAATAACGATAATTTGTTTATAACTTGTGTGTTTGATACCTCAAAATCCATTGCTCCGTTTGAGAGCGGGAAGAATGCTTCACCCCAGTTGTATCTAGATGTTTTTGGAAGTCGATCTTGTTCTCCTATAATGGGGTATACTTTGGCGTATGCGTTTAATCCTGCAACGTATGTGTAGTACTTAATGTAAATAAAAATATAAGGCAACGGCTGTCTAGGAAGTCTGTACAACTGTTGGAAAGGAGACTCTGAGCCTTCCCAATAGAATATCCCTCTGCCATCCAAGTTGTCTTGTAATCCCTTCACAGGAAGATCTGCTTTTGTTTCTGCATACAGAAGGGTGGAATAGGCAAAATTCCACGGGAAATATTCAAAATCAGCTAACTCATCTGTGCATTCTACGTGTGTTTCAATAGGTGGTGGGCAGAGGGCCTTCATTTCTTCAAGGCTCTCCACCTGAACTCCTTTTACCAGGATCAGTTTGTCTATTACGAAGTATTCACCACGATTCAAGTAGTTGGTTTGTACTCCAATACTCTAAAATTAGTTAACATGTCTGAACTTTGACAAACTGATTTTGAAATCGAGACTGTGAAATATGGGAATTATAAAATATTTCATACCGAACTGGTTCCTTTGAGGTCGAGTTGAAACATGGCTTCTCCCCATGTAAAGTTTGATGTATCTGGTAGATATCCTTCGTCAGTCTTGGTTGGGAAAATATATTTGATTCGTGGTCTTGATGTGACTTGGTGAGAATAGTACTTGACATAGAGAGTTACGGGGAGAGTATTTATACCGATGAACTTCCGAATATCTTGAGCACCTGAGTTACCTTCATAGTAAATAAACCCTCGGCCATCCAATCCATGCTTTAACTCTTCTGTTGGAAGTTCATCTGCAAACTCTACGCCAAAACCACCCGTTGCCCCCCAACCTACCTTCCTGGCTCCCCATAAGTTATCAACGCACTCAACATCAGTCCTGGCGTCTGATTCGCCGCAGATGCCCAACACCAGAAACAAGACGGAAGAAATCAATTTAGTGTGTCTTTTCATTACGTGCAACATAGCAGCTAAGCTTCCCAGTTTGCTAAACGACTAAACAACAGAATTGATGGCTATTAAAACATAAACTTTTATTTGTTATCTCTAGAAATCCACTCCACAGGGATGACACAGATAATAAGCTCAAGTAAAAATATAACCCAGTGACATATGTGTCGCCCAATTTCAACTTCAAATGTTGAAATTAAAAGGTAAGCTGGCTTATTTGGGCTAATTAACCAATTTCTCTATCATGCAAAACTAACTACGCGAATGCGGTATTGCAGCCAGAGAATATAACGAAGTGTTTTCAAAAAACTACTCGGGTGAATCTTCGGGTATTTATTAAATGACATTGAACAAACGAAATAAATAGTCCAATATGCTTTAAGATTTCGACTGGAGAAACACACACAAACCCAGATTTTGTCGCATGAGGAGTTATACTTGTTCCATTTTTTAGGATATTGCTAAACTTTACGGCCATTGAAACGTAAGTATGACAAGATCCATATTTTGTTTTTACGTTCTTGATTTAAATTAGCAGTACCAATGCTTTTTGACTTGAATATTTTCAGCCAACGAAAAACGTTCTAAAACGTTTATTACTTTAAATGTTTTAAGAACATTCGTACATTACATTTAAGTACATGATAAAAATTTGTATAAGTGATCGTTAGGCAAATTTTATTGAACAAATCGACACAAAGTATAAAATCCAAATGCGGCTAAAGTAATTTAACAAAACTTTACTTTTTAATCATACATTCATAAGACTGTACGTTAAATACAGAACCCAGCTCTTTTCTGAATTTCTGTCCAAATACCCAATAAATGAAAAAGTTAATAGTTGAGTTGATACTTAGCAAAAATAAATCAATGGAATACAATTCACTTTTCCACTTTATGTAAAACGAAAAGAAATAATATCTGGAGGCAATCCATATCACACATCCAGATTGGCATATAAGAAATAAAGCTACAATTGTTACAACAATTAAAGTACTACCAGTAACGCTGTCAGCACCAGATCCCATCGCTCCTCCACTATTTTTTTTCCGAAAGGCGTTAGATTTTTTAATTTTAATGAAAATGAGACAACCCATTGTTGAAAGTAAGACAAAAGGAACAACTATAATTAAAAATATGTATGGAAGTTGAACATAGTATTCTACATAATGAAAGTAAATAAGAGCTCCACTCCCATTATTCCCACATTCTGCAAATTCTTTTTTGCTTTCATCCAACTTAATATACGATAATTTAAACAGTTGAGACACTGTAGCTAAAATTATCACAGCAATCCATTTAAAAGAAATTTTAGTTGCATCAGACAATGCGATTTGTCTAAATGGGAAATATAACGCAAGTGTCCGTTCCGTTGCAATTAGAATTGTGAAGTAAATAGAGCCAGCTTGACCTGTTGTGCAAACAAAAGCATTAGATTTGCTAAATTCTAATAATAAAAAAATAGATTTACTAAAATCGTGCAACCATTCCATTGTTTGAGTCCAACTTGTGTTCAAAAGGCAAAAGTTCAAGATGGGAAAAGAGTAAACCATAAATGCTGATACGACGAATAGGAAATCAAAGATGGCGAGACCCAGAAGACTAAACGTAAATGGAGTCCTAAGGCGAATGAATACGACTACGCTCAACGTCGTTGTTATTACACCAATAACAGTTAGAATCAGTTGAGCTATACCGGATAACAAAAACACCAACGATAGCATAGTGGCCTTTCCTGTGAAGGCTAACTGGCAATTGGTAAATTAAATTAGCAAAGCTAACTAATTCACACATCCATATTGCAAATACACTAAAATTGATTAGCTCTATCAAGACAACAGATAAATCAACACGTGTCTGACTCAGGTAGACATATTGCTGGGTGTCGGACAATCTGATATAGGTAGGATTAAACGATTAGCGAAATGTGAGTGGAAAATGCTCTAAGTTACAATTGACGGGTATAGTAACGCGCCTTCTGAAAATCGACTCCGTTTCTTCTGCTGATCTTGAATATGCTAGTGGCTTGATGCAGCGAGCTTTCGTTAAAGCGCGAATGGACTAGCCTTTAACATTTAACCGCTTGAATGGAGAGAATCCCATTGACCGTGTAGTTTATCATATTTAGTACACGGACAGTACAGTTTTCAAGTCAGGTGTAATCACATAAGTTCCAAGTGCAGCCTTGGTCCTCACTGGTCGCAAGTATTTTGTCCTACTCTTGTGTATCCTTTTGTCA
>VNWY01000492.1:0-40827 GCA_009869845.1 Pseudachorutes palmiensis | reverse complement strand
GCAGGCCGGTACTCGGTCCCGATGTTGAAGCCATTTCTGAAGACTCTGGGCAGGTAAGACTTCCTAGCATTTCTATATCTGTAGGGCTGGCAATGTACTATTTTGGTTACTGCTAGGAATGACACGAGCGTGTTCTCCCTGACCAAACGAGCTTGTAACTTGATGGAGATTTTAGCCGGTAGTGTTGTAAGCAAAGAGCCCGTGCTCTTGATTGGAGAAACCGGAGTCGGAAAAACCTCTTGTATTCAATACCTGGCAAATGTTCTCCATCAGAAACTCATTGTGGTCAATCTGAACCGTCAAAGTGACTCTGGAGACTTACTCGGAGGCTACAAACCAGTGGAGCTCAAGTACATTTTCAGCCCGATTCGTGAAGAATTCGAAGCTCTGTTTGTAGAGTCCTTTGACCAAGAAGCAAATTCAAAGTTTCTCGGCCACATCATGACTTGCTATGGGAATCGACGTTGGAGAGATTTAGTTGGGCTCATGATTCATGTCCAGAAAACTGCAATTTCAAGGGTAGCTAGAAGTGGAAAAGCATCAGCGAAAATTCAAGAACTGAGTCAAAGGTAACGAGATGAACCTAGATGTTAAGAATCAGAATCAAGTGTAAGTTTTCATTTCGTTTGTAATGGATATAGATGGACAGCATTGGGTCATCAGCTTGCGCGCATCCAGCTCCAGATCACGACCGGAGAAGAGAGTCCCTTTGCCTTTTCCTTCATTGAAGGGACACTTATTACTGCAATTAAAAATGGTAAGTTTCCTCAAGAAATTGAGTGTGGGTGGTTTAATTGAGAAGGTCCGTGAACATTTGTGTCATCAACCAACACTCTTGTTTACAGGATACTGGATTCTGCTGGATGAAATTAATTTGGCCACACCTGAGATGCTCCAGTGTTTGTCTGGTATTCTTGATGAGGAGGCTGATGTTCATTTATGGGAGAAAGGAGATGAACTTCCCATCAAGCGTCATCTTAATTTCCATCTCTTTGCGGCCATGAATCCATCGACGGATGTTGGTAAAAAGGACTTGCCACTTGGTCTCAGAAACAGGTAATGCTGGAAATCAAAGCTTAAAGGCATGATGTCAGCATTTCGTTTGTAATGCAGATTTACCGAGGTCTACGTTGAAGAGCTAACAGACCCGTCAGAACTGCAGATTCTTGTGTCAGACTACTTGAAGGAAATGGCTCTGTCATCCGCTCAGATTGAAAAGATTGTCGAGTTTTACTTGACAGTGAAATCTTTGTCGCAAAACTCACTTGTAGATGGAATGGGAAAGAAACCACATTTTAGTCTCCGAACGTTATGCCGGGCACTCAAGATTTCCTCAATGAACTTGTACGGAAGCGTCACTCGCTCTCTGTACGAATCCTTTTGCCTAAGTTTTCTGACACAACTGGATTACTCTTCGCATCCGATCGTTCAGTCTCTCGTTGCAAAGTACGTTCCGCCTGTAATCCACTCAAGTGGATTTTTAATTTCCGTTTTTGTAGACACATCTTTGGGAAGATTGAGGTCAAATCCATTTTGAACCAACCACTTCCATGTCCATCCTCTGGGAAGTATGAACAAATCGAAGGGTATTGGATACCCCAAGGGGAAAAGGAACCCAAGGCTTCTGACAAGGTAAGACATAAATCTTCAACGTTTTCGTTGGTAATCATTTTCTATTTCTGGGCTTCAGTACATTCTCACACCCAGTATTCGGAGGAACTTGAAGGATCTGGCCCGCATTGTATCCGCTGGACGACTTCCGGTTTTGATTCAAGGGGAGACAAGTGTTAGGGAAAACAAGTCTGATTCAATACTTGGCCCAGATTAGTGGGAACAATTGCTATCGTATCAATAATCACCAGCACACTGATCTCCAAGAGTATATTGGCTCATACCAATCAGATCAACTTGGGAAATTAGTCTTTACTGAAGGTAGAAGACTTTATCTGTTTTCCCTAAACTGTTTTGTCTTTACTGATTTCTATTTTTTTTTACTCCAGGGATTCTTGTTACTGCAATGAGGCGTGGAGAATGGATCATTCTGGACGAGTTGAACTTGGCTCCTTCCGAAGTCCTGGAAGCTCTCAACCGCCTTCTCGATGACAATCGTCAACTCTTTATTACCGAAACAGGACAAACTATCACAGCCCATCCAAGGTTCATGCTGTTTGCAACGCAGAATCCACCGGGACTTTATGGTGGACGGAAAGTACTGTCAAGAGCCTTCCGAAATCGATTCATTGAGCTCCACTTTGATGAAATCCCAAGCGTTGAACTTGAAACTATTTTACATCATCGGTGCAACATCCCGCAGTCTTATAGCAAGAAAATTATCGGCGTCCTTCGGGAACTACAGGCAAGTTGGAATCCTTTTTTCTGCTCTTGTTTATACGTTAAAAGCTAACTTTAGTTCTTTATGGTTGCAGATGAGACGGAAAGCCAGTGCGGCGTTGGAGGGTAAACATGGTTTTGCAACGCTTCGTGATTTGTTCCGTTGGGCAGAACGATATCGGCAAAGCGGAGATCAAACAACGACGTTTTACGATTGGGATCAACATTTAGCCGATGAGGGGTACTTGGTCCTTGCCGGGAAAGTAAGGAAACCGGCTGAATCCCAAGTTATTCGGGAAGTTCTTCAGAAACATCTCAAGAGACCTGTGGATCCAAACAATTTGTTTTCGCGTAAGAAGAACATAGCTGTGTCGAATCAAAGTGTGCCAGAACCTGTTGTTTATGTAGTCTAAGCTTGTAATTTTTTCAGTACACGAAACGACGTCAACGGTCACACGGCCAATCCTGGAGTCAGTTTTGTCAAGTGAGTTTCCCGACTTTAAGCATATCGTATGGACGTTCCAAATGAGACGCCTCGCCGTCCTAATCGGAAGTTCACTCAAGTTCAAAGAACCGATTCTTCTCGTTGGTGAAACCGGTGGTGGGAAGACCAGTATTGTGCAACTCTTGGCCAATTTGTTTGCTCAGAAGCTCCATTCCGTCAATTGTCATATGCACAGCGAAGGTAGTGATTTCCTTGGGGGCCTCCGACCAGTCCGGAGTCATCAAGGAAATGTAAGAGACTACCGTCATTACCATACGATGAATTCAACTCCATGGAAATGATAATATTCTTTTGTATGTATTGCAGGAGTCTCGACTTTTTGAATGGGTAAATGGGCCCCTTGTGGAAGCGATGGAAGATGGAGGGATCTTTCTCGCTGATGAAATCTCATTGGCTGATGACTCCGTCCTGGAGAGGATCAACTCAGTCCTGGAACCAGAGAGGACGCTTCTCCTTGCAGAGAAAGGGGATGAAATGCCAAAGCTGGTGGTGGCACATGAGAAATTCCATTTCATCGGTACCATGAATCCTGGTGGGGATTACGGCAAGAAGGAAGTAAGCTCATTGCATTAGTGTCAGGACGTCAAAAATGACCAGGATTCACTAATTGCTTCTTTTTTTCTTCTAATTTTCTCTTAGCTTTCTCCTGCACTGAGGAATCGCCTGACTGAGATATGGTGTGAAGTCTCCTCTGACGCTGCTGACATTGAGTCCATCGTTGAGCACAATTTACATACAAGTGTCAAGGGAAAAAGAATCCCGTCGATAATGATCTCGTTTGTGTCATGGCTCAGGAACAACGAGCTCGGGAATCGTTGCACAATCAGCATCCGAGACTATCTTTCTTGGACACAGTTTATCAACCATATCCTCCAGGCTGGGCTTAAAGTGTCATTGACTGCCGCCATTCACCATGGTGCTTGCCTTACGTTCATTGACGGCCTAGGCAGTGGCACAACAGCGACGGAAAAGTACGTTCAAGCATAGAATTCTTGAAAGTCTTTTCATGATTTTTTTTCCTGAATTTTGATACAGCACTGTCATTTCTCAAGCTATCAAATGTCAAGCATTATCATTCCTTGAAAGTGAAACCTCGACGATCTTATCTGCCGAGGAGTTTCCTTCAGACAGGAGCTCAGGGGGAGGGGATCTCCTCGTTTCCAACACAAGCGAGTACATTGGGATCGGTCCGTTTTTCATCAAGAAAAATGTTCCAGCTAAGCCTGAAGAGGAGGAAGTTGTGACTACGGGATTCAACTTGGAGGCTCCAACGACGACTCAAAATGCTCTCCGCGTCCTCCGTGCACTCCAGCTAAACAAGCCAATTCTGCTAGAAGGCTCACCAGGTGTGGGGAAGACAGCGTTGGTGACTGCTCTAGGGAAAATATGTCACCGCCCCGTCGTTCGTATCAATTTATCAGAACAAACTGACATTTCGGATCTCTTTGGAGCGGATCTGCCTGTAGAAGGTGGAACTGGAGGACAATTTGAATGGCGAGATGGACCCCTCCTCACAGCCCTTAAGAACTCAGCCTGGATTCTACTGGATGAACTCAACCTTGCATCCCAGTCGGTCCTTGAAGGACTTAATGCCTGCCTCGACCACCGTGGTGAAATATTTGTTCCCGAACTCAACAGGACCTTCAGTCTTGGTAGCGGAAGTGTGAACCGGATTTTCGGTTGTCAGAACCCAGTGCGACAAGGCGGAGCGAGGAAAGGACTCCCAAAGTCTTTTTTGAATCGCTTCACACAAGTATTTATGGATCCCTTGAGTGTCACTGACTTGCAATGGATCATGCAGAGCAGCTTCCCTTCTCTACCTGCCGAGTGTATCTCAGTAATGGCAGGAACTGCCGACAGTGTAAGCGAAGCAGTTAGTTCATTAGGTCTTTTCGGAACCAAAGGATCCCCTTGGGACTTCAATTTACGAGACTTGATCCGCTGGGCTTCTCTCTTGCAACGGAAGGCAGAGTCTAACCCAAGTCTCTTTGTGGATTTCATTTATGCAAGAAGGATGAGGGAGGACGAAGATCGACTCAAAGTCCTCAAGCTCTATTCGGAAACATGTAAAAGAGCAATTGGACTGGACGCTGATGTCAACTCAATTCTACGATGCGGACAGAGCGGTTTCAGCCTGAGCTCGACTCATTTCCATTGTGGGAATGGGACTCTTCCAAGACGTGGGTTAGCAACGGCCCATGCTGGGGGTGAGGAGCGGATGCTAGCATTACAGAAACAGTTCCCGGCACTAGAGGCACTCACCCTGGCACTTGAAATGGGATGGATGCCAATTTTAGTAAGTGGAAAGTTTTACAAGTTGTTTGTCATGGGGTTAGTAAATTGCTACAGGATGAGATGCAACTTTTATGTTGATTCAAAAGTTCCTTTTATTTTTGTAATTTTTCAGGTTGGACCACCACGTTCGGGGAAGACGTCGTTAGTCAAGTTCCTCGGAGAATGCACAGGTCACCCGTTGAAGGTTATGACTGTCAGCCCTGAAATGGATACGATTGAACTGCTCGGTGGATTCGAGCAGGTGAGTACACAAAGCGTCCCTTGGAATTCGCTTTTTTACTGAATGAGTCGCTGCTGCTCCTTACAACTTTAAACCACGCTTCAGCTTATGGATATTGCTTTGATAAATGGGATTTTTGAGATGGGGAAACTTTTTATTTTTTACAAAAAGGCTTTATACTGCTCTAACGACCTGTGAATTTTGATGCCGTGTGTACCGACTATGTGGTTGGAGAAATGGGTTTTTGTGATTGAAAAGAGTTGACCCATAACCTTTTATTGTTACCCATCTTCTATTAGTACGAGGGCTAGAGAGGTTGCCTGGAAGTCTGATTGAAATCGATGATGGTCATGATGAGGAGACTGGAGACTGGCGTGGCCATTGAGTGTCCAAATGAGTCTCATGAGTTTCTATTATTGGCCAGCAGAACTCTAATAATGGCTCCAGAAATTCGCTTCATCCGAAGAGGCAAAGGCACAGTAAGGCCAGAATTTATTTTAAAGTGCTTCGTGATGAGAGCCATTAAGACCCTCCTTTCGAAAAAGCGACGACAGGAGGATTGAAAGCGATACTCTCCAGAACTCACTGGAGCTTCGAAGCAGTAGGCAGAATTTTTATTAGCCCAATTATGTCACTCTCCTCACCGTTAGCAAGAAGGAGGGGCAACTAGGGTCATTTCCTCACTTTCTTAGACGCTTACTTGCCAGATTTATCTTTGAAGTTTTCTGCAAAATCGACAAGATTTTCAGTATCGGATTTCCATACACTTTTCATTCAGATTCCATTTTGGAAGTTCAATTTTCTCCAGAGTTTTCTCTCCTTTTGGCCTCTGGTTTAGGAGTTGGCCGGAGGTAGAGTTTTTCAAAAAGAATGAGTTGTTTCATTTTGTTATTTTATTTGTGTCATTTTTTACATTTTGTGACATTACAAGACAAAGCTTTTTGGAGTGGCTTCATAAGTTTAAGTACAGAAAATGATTTATGGTTTGTATAGTTATTTTGACATGAGCATGAGGTCTTGAGACTTTTTTTTGGCACAGAGTTGTACCCTTTGCTAAAACCCTAAGTTTCCCTAAGCATTTTATTATTGTTATGAATTACAATCAAGGTTAAAGGTCAAGATGGAAGCGTTAGTCGTTGAAAATGAACGTTCTCAGCGCAATGAATATAAGAACCTACTGTGTGTATATTTGTGTAATATTGGCAGTAGCAGTTCCTTTGAGTTCATGAAATTTCAGAAGATGAAGTGTGTTTACTTGGCTGGAGCCTGATTGTGAAAAGGTGAAAGCCAGGGGCCACTTGGACTCTTGAGCAAACCTCATCTTCCTACAGTGCTGACGCACTTCCTGCATTTTTATTTGGTAAAGAATGCTTCCCATTGTTTCTCCTTTCTGGGGTCTGGGGAAGAAGAATTGTAGATATTACCACCGGTTGTCCAGTATTGGGGAGTCTCTCTCCTGCTGGTGCAACTCCATCGACACCTGGAAATTCCAGAATAACATTGCGAGCTGAGTGACACAATTTTTTAAGAAGAGAAGGATGTAACCGGAGGGAGAGTGAAAGTTTTTATGAATTCTGCTCATGTTCTCCATCTCGTTTGGTCTTTTGACTCTTCCACGAATGGGGCTGAGGAAGTGGAAAACTAAAAAGTGAAAGTTTATTTTCTCTTTTGCGGTGGAACTCTACCTTCCCCTTTTTTGTCTGGAAGAAAGCGAAAAATGAAATAGACCAGGAGTGCATGAATAGGCTTCGCCCATGAATAAAAACCAGAAATACATAGACACGAGTTTCTCATTCACCACGACTCCCCAGTTCTTGTGGTGGTCCTAGCTGGAGGAGAATAGAAAGTTCCGTACAGGCAGCTCGAGTTATTTAATCCCAAATTAGAAAATAACTTTCCCCGAAACAACATAAACCTTCTGCTCAATATCTCAATTTCAACCACCTCACAGACTTTCTTGTAATCAATGTTTAGACAGTTTTTTCAATTTGTTAAGGTTCTAGCTCATTAAGTGGGAAAATGAGCAAAGAAAACACCGCCCTTTGAACTTTTCCAGTAGAGTCTCAAGTGCCCTGAAACACATCTTACATGGATCATTTGTACTCGGAGCCTTTGAACTTAAAAAATGAGGGACTCTAATGCTAACAGAATTTGACGCTAGAGCAGTGAATGACATTTTCTTTCAGAGGATATTCTATTTCGATTTGCTTTTGTGCCTCTCCCATTAGCAACTGGAGACACGTCCCGCTTTTGCTTGTCGACTAGAAATGGAAAGCTGATACTTTGGTACACACACGTTTAAGCTGGAAGTGACTGTCGTCTTTTCTTGGCAGCAGCCTTATAAGGATTCTAATTCAAGCGAGTGTCTAACCATACTGAAAATTCCTATCTGCTCTGCTGGCAGTGCTAGACGCAGAACCATTTGGAAGCGATATGGCATACGTTCCGAGTGGGTTGGGTAATGGAGAAAGTTGTCATATCTGGATCATCTTCCACCCACAAGGAAGAGGCTAGGGACATAACGGCAAATGACTTTTGTAGTTTTAGATCCCTCTATTATTTACATAAATCTGGAGCAAATGGGATGAAAATGAGTTGTCAAGCAATTCCACGTATGTACGTAGTTATCCACGAGGTCTATGGTGGGATACTTTTTCTATGGAGAGACACGGCCCGTAATTGGGTTTCTCAACCGCAGTTCTAACTTTATATAAAACAAGCTTTCACAAAGGCCCATCGCATTGCGGGTTGCTTTTCCAGGAGTGGGGAAGGACCAGGAGCCACTGGGTGACAATTCTATATTTCCAAACCACAATTTCCAATAATGGACGTTGCGAGTCCAGCTTCCCTTTTCATCAACTCTCTGTTTTTTTCATTTAAGTGAAAGTTTCCTTTCTCTGGGTGGCAACTTTCATCTCGTGAGAGGGAATAGCGAATTCCCGTAATAGCATCTCTCTTCAGCACTATCATGTAAAGGAAAAGAGTCTCGTTTTTGGATCATTTGATATCCTGAAAGATTTGGAAGTTGAAGATTCCCTTGTGGGGATCGAATGGAGGATGAGAAATGAACATTACTTTACGTGCATCCTAAGAAATCCTCCTCGGGTTAAGAAAATCAGAGAGGGAAGGAAGAGTCCTTTCTCCAAATGACTTTCACTTTCATTTCTACCATTGCCGGTCTGATTCGAAGGTTTTTAATCCATAGCCCTGAGGGGTTTGGATTTGTATATTTTTATACACATTATTGATTACCTGTTTCCTGAAGGCGGAATTAATTGGTGGCAGTGGTGGTGGTGGGAGTCCATCTTCCAGGATGTGACATGAACCCGAAGAATTGGCTCTGCAAAGAACCTCTGAGAAACTCCGGTTGGACTTGAGTGACGGCGTCCGTCTCGTTTTGTTCAGACTCTCCATTGAACGAGAACCGAATCCTACCACGGTCTCTGCCGTGACTGAATGGAGATGAGGATGACTCCCACTCCGACTAGGCCCATGGCCATGTCCATGTCTTACAACATTGACAACCCCTGTACTGATCCCACCCAGCACATCCTCTGACCTTTCGTAGTCCCGGACTTGAATAGGCGTCGGAGGCTCACTTGTATCATCATCTCGAAACTCCATGCCAAGCAGAGTGCAGAAGCAGCAGCATGAATCAATGATACATTCCTTTAGACCTTGTCGTAGAGGCTCGTGTAGAAACAAAAGAAGCAAGGGATGAAGCGCTGAATGGGAAAAGGCAGCGATGAGCGTCAATTCGTATCCATAGGGGGCTGGGTCCTCCCATGCTCCTGTACCTGCAATTTATAAATTAGTATAACCATTGTTCAGATTCATTAGAGGATGAGGGTTAGTGAAATCTGAGTGTGATTTTGAATAATTTCTGAATTTCTGACAGAAGTTGGGATAGATTCCTTTATCTCTGGTGGTGGTGAAAATAGGGACCACTTATTTGGAGTAATGGAGGCCACAAGAGATAAATGATGTCACTCGAACTTTCACCATTCCACCACCACCACTTTGTGATAAATGGAACTCGCTTACCAACAGGAGCCATGAGGGCACAGACGTAGATAGGAACCCAGCAGATGAGATTGACCACTGCCAAGGTCCCTAGTGTCCGGATATGACCATGCCCATGCTTCTGAGCACGACGGAGAAAGACGTCGATTTCACTAGGGCTCGAGTACTTTCGTTGAACCCCTCCGGACTGACTGATCACAACTGAGTTCAAGGCCGAAGTCGATGGCCCACTGTTAAGACTATTCAGGGCATTGGTAGAATAACCACCGGGACAACCACTGTCAGGTGCGGCGATGCCCGCAAGACCAGCAAGTCCGGCTCCGGCTGCGGCTAAAAGTCCGATCCTGGCGCGAGCTAAAAATGACAAAAATTACGACCCTCCCAATAAATATTGACATGAAATGACTTTCATTCTCCTTATTCATCTACATCATGTTTATCGCATCCAAGGCCTCGTGAATGTTTTGTACGGCTTCAAATCTTACTCAAGTCTCGTTTGAGCTTCCTCAGTTGTGAGACCGTGAGCACAATACAGAGGAGGTTGACCGCTGCCCAGAGCACATTGAGCACAACGTGTCTGTCAGGTCCACGAACAAGCGGACACCCAGGTTGATTATTTGAGAGCTCCGACTGAGCAGCCATAGCGCCGCTGAGGAAGGTAGGGCCTAGATTAATCTAATGAACAAAAGAACAAAAGGGAAAGCTCATTATCCGCTGCTCAGGTCAAGAGGAGTTAATTTGACAGTGGGACTGGAGGAAGGTTAGGCGTGTAGATTTATACCGTGAGAGCTGCAAACCAGACCATGAATGAACCAAAGAGAACACACTGCGGTGAGTCGGGCATGGCTGTAGTTTCATCCAAGAGATTCGCATCCTCTTCGTAGTAGTCCTGTATGTTTCCAAATGAGGATGATCATGACTTGGCTTTAATTGACTCCTTCCCTTTCTCTCTCTCCCTTGTTTTCTCCATGTAGTTTCAACTTACAGAGTAATAGGAAGATCCCCCTTTGGGGTAGAGTGGTGATGTAAATTTATTCTGAGCTTTTGATCGGCTGAAACCTGCAGAACGAAGGAGGGAAGGGACGAGTACTGGCGGTGGGAGGAGTGGAGCATCGCTCAAGGAAGACGTGAGCAGGTTCAGACATGACACCGTGGCTAGTAGCAAGAAGGCAGTGTCGATTACAGAACAACGGGTCACTGGCTGACATCGGATGACGGAAATTGCCAGTGGGATCAAGAGAGCTGCTCGGGATCCGTCAACAACCGTTCCGTGAATGAGCAGACCTGATGACCACCTGAGGAATCAAAACGTTTATTCAAATTCTAATGAATGGAAATTCACAAAATCAACATCACAGAATCTAGGGGTCATGAGGGTTAGGCACTTTGTTAAAGCTTTGTACCTTCGCAGTGCTTTTCTGGCCATAATTAGTCCAGCCACGGATAGGTTCGCCATGACGCCAGCTAGAAATTTTTCCACAAGAAAGCCAAAGTCAAAGGCGGATTCATCCAGTTTTGTTGTGTGAGTTCAGTCACCGTTTCTCTGGTTTTATTTTTATTTCATTACCACTTGCTAATCCTAGAAGGAGATGTCCATGTTGTTCCCCACCCGGGTGACATTCAAATGTCCTAGTTGCATTGACACTTGTGTTGGTCACCGTATTTCCGAATCGAATGTTTCCAAGCATTCTCCTTCCTCAGCCTTCCTATGTTTCATTTCCCAAATATTAATTTCCTCATTGAGTGCGAATCCATTAGTGCCAGGCTTATGATTCCAAAAACTTCAAAATGAGATTTGTCTCTTAAACTTGAATTATGCAGAAGCACGAAATGAATCTTTTCTCATGGTTCCAGCCTGCGGTTCCACAGGGCCAAAGAGACCTTTGTCAGCACAGCATTTTTTCATGGAGACTAATAATAATGCTAAGCAAGGTTCCTACTCGTGTGGAATGGAGCGGTGAAAGTAAAAACTCTGAAATCATTTTGAAGCTTATTAAATTCTAAGAGCAAGAGCTTCCTGAGCTTCTATTCTTTATAAATTGATTGGTAGAGATGTGACGTTTTTATAAGCCTCAGGATTGGACTTCATTTATTGGCCTATCTGAAAAGTTTGAAAGAGGATTTTCTCGAATTAAAAGCTGATTGTTATAATTACAAATTGGGAAGAGAGTGAAAGTGAATGCAATGCGACTTTTCTCTGGCGGCGTTTTCTTCCCTTTCCTCCAAGGAGAAAGGAGGAAAGGATTTTGTTGAAATTTGGCTTTGGGCCACATGGTGTGGGAAAGAGTTCTGAAAGCTTTTTAAAATCTCCTTTTCTTCTTTCTTTCTTTTGGAACCGGCTTCGTTGTCGTCAATGGTTGATGGGATTCAGGCAAGTTTCCCAGAAGCGATTCAAGTTTTTGGCTTAATTGATGCAAGTTGGAGTCTTGAATGGAAAGGAAATGAGGCGATTCATGAGCAGATGAAGTTGAAAATTGAATAGGATTAAGACACTGAGCCAAAAATAGGGACCTGGAGGGTTTTAAATTGAAATGTATATTTTCATAATGCTAGGACACGTTTTCTCTCATGCTTTTGCTTCTGCCGCGATCATCAAAGTGTGCATTTTAATTGGAAATTAAATTAGAGCGTGAGAAGAAACGTCTACTTCCCCACACTTTGCTAATGAGAACTTCCACTCTGTTTGACATTTGACACACAGGTGGGGGACTTTCAGTCCATATCCAAAAGACCAAAAGAGAGAAAGTTTCGGCCGTGTCAAATTAAAAGCTGCACATGGCTTGACATTTGGACCCGTGTGCAAGCACGGCAGAGTTCACAGGCAGTGGAATTAGACCCCTGCTGCTGACTTCGTTCCTCCCCAATTGGAATTAATTAGAAGTGCTAAAAACAAATGAAAAGTTTGGACTTTTACCTTGGGGCTTCCTCCGTCACGCCTCAAACTTTGAATTCCTTTGTCTACAATAAACTGGAATCTGAGGAACAAGTGTTTTAATTAGGAGAAAGTCAAAACAAGAGCTAATTTGAGTCGGCAAGACTTAAAAAGTAAATAAGTTGTGCCGAGAAAAGTGATGGTGTGCTTTCTTCTCAGTTCCCTCGAGGGACTAGTTTCTTTTTAGAAGTGAAAGGAAACAGTTTCTTAAGTCAGGGGATACTTAACTACTTCACTTGCTTGTGGCTTGCACAGGTTGAGGAAAGAAAACACAGACACACACACACGAAAAGGCTCTCAACTTTCTTCCGGTTTGGTGGTAGTGGCAATAGAAAAATCGGGCAGATCACTTTCCCCTTTTTGTCAAATCCTGTTGTAAAAGCGTCCTGAGCCTAGTTGGAATTTGTAACTGGGCTTTGATGGAATTAGTGGAAGCACGTGATTTTCCAAGAGGCCTTTCCTCTTAGGGACTGAGATGAGGACTGCCACGGAATGGGGTGAGATCAGGGCATTTGTAGTGGAGAAAGTACATGAGGAGAAAGTGAGGTTTAACTACAGACTCTAGCTCAGCCTCCCTTAAAAGCAAACCATCTTCTTTTTGCTATGATTCAGTTACATTAGTTTCATTGAGCAACGGGTCATAGGCAGGTCAATAATGAATTTACGACTAGTGAGGAAACCCAGGGAACTTATGTGGATCGCCAGATGCTAGGAGCTGCGTCGATTTTTAGTAAATGACGTCCGAATTGTGCAGAGTTGTAACGCTCCCATGCTACCCGACTCGAGGGTATTCATTGGAAAAAAGTAATTTCAAGGCTCAAGGGTTCCTTAAGAGCCTGAATTTGGAACCCCTTCATCCATTTTGATTCCAGGCCATGTGCAACCGGAGTACAATGGTGAAAGTAAAGTTGTTTCCTTACGAAACCCCTTTGCCTCCTCTTGACGAGTTTATCCTAAAATCCTTGTGAATTGAGATTGTAAAGATGGCTATAGGGAACAGTAGGAAATCAAAGAAATCTCTCATTTCCTTTAGTAATCGCCTTAGTCAATCTCATTAAGTGAGGAGCTCTTTCTCATTCAATTCCATGGCCTGGAACTGGACGAAAAGGAGAACTGAAGCTTAACCTGGCACGCTCTGTTCGTCTTTTTAAGTCCCCGGAAGTGGCTGATCTTTGACGTTTAGGAACAGGAAATTAATGAGATTTGAGCTTTATGGTATATGTTTTCTCCTTAAAAGTGAAAAGTTGTTGATAGATTTTTCTTCTTAAAGAAATTGAGTACGAGTGGAATGGAATTGGCTGATCAGCATTCACAGGTGGGGTTTCCCTACACTTCGCTTACCTCTCTAGGATTCTTGTTTATTCCGTTCACAACGTTTTCTTGCTAGAATTGTTCCGTGTTTGGAAAGTGGGTGAAAAATAACGTTACTAGAAAAATGAAGCCTGGTGTGCTTGGTTCTTTGTCAATTTCGTATTCAGAGAGAGCATTCTTGTGCGTTAGAATGCCCTAAATAGGGAACGGAGAAAGCTCTGACTTTCTCCGCCGTGCCGTTCCGTACCTGAGGGAATGAAAAGATCTTTCAAAATGACTTTCCCTTTTTTTCCCCATGGATACTAATTTTTATATGGGATTTTTCTCTTCCCTAGGATTTGGAGCTGAGCTCTGGATTTTGAATAGGCCTTTTGTCTTTTATTTTCCCAGTTTACGATGGTGTAATAGGATAAGACGCCCGGATTTATATTTTCTCCTTCTTACGTATTCATCACGTTCTCCTTTGGATTTTTGTATTTCTTCCATAATGATGCTCCACTGAGAAGTTGGAACTGGATTTCTCTTGGTTCCAATTAATTTTTTCTAATTGACCTCACTTTCACTAGTAGAGAGGAGTAAGTTATCGACCGAATCGGTTAAAATGAGAATTATAATGATGTGGAAAAATCCGGAGGTCGTACAAGGAGAGCTATCCATCTTTTGATAATATTTTCACGATGCTCTTTTTGCAAATTTCAGCAGATGAGAGCCCCTCGTCTCTACTTTAGTAGAGAGAATAATTTTACATTCTAATTTCTCTTCCCATCCACTTTCATCTCGTATTTTGTATTTTGGTATTTCCATCTTCCTCCTTGTGGTCTTAATCTCCTTTAGATTAATTCAAGTTCTTGTTTATAATTCTCTTTTATTCAAGTTCAAATTTTTCACGAGTTGACTCTTGTGCAACCCATGTGAACCTGTGCAAAGAGAAAATTGGAGAGGAAAACTGAAACCGTGGAAATGCTCGAGTCTCCTGTAATTTTAATTTGATGTTTTTTGTCCATGGGATTTTCCACTCGTCTCTTCAAAATGAGGGATGCGTTCCTCCCTCTCGCTTACTATAGAAAGACCAGCATCTTCCCTTGTAGTAATTAGTGAGAATCTTCTGGGAAATTTTTTCTAATAGTCCTTGTCTTCCCTGCGTGTTCTCATTTGGAGTTTAGCCTGGAGAAAGACACGGAGTTCCCGAAACCTCATCTGCTTCCCAGGTTCTCATTAGAGCAAAGTCTTTTTAAAGAGGCTGGAAAAGGACTTTATATCTTTCATAAAATTTCGATGGTGCTGGTAGTAGCGGTGGTACTGGAACATGGACCAAACCCCAAGGAGCATAAAATTATTTTATAGCCTTCCCATTTGTTTTCCTTTTAATAAAGAGCAAGGCGAAAAGGCGGAGGGCCACTTAATCCTGGTGGAAGAGAAGAAAGCAAGTATCTTTATCATCAGAGGACCTTAAGACCCTGGGTGACAGAAATGAAACTTCCCCATCACACACTCGTTGTGTGTGGAATTGGGACTTTTATGAAGTTTAAAAAATACACCATGAATGAACTCCATACGTTGAGGTATACGTAGGTGATACGTTGAATTTAATTAAGATTGAGTTTGTGCTGGAGAGAGTGGTTACTGGGATTGAAGCTGTTATCTCCTTACGTCCAGAGACACGAGTGACACGTCATTGTAACTGATCCATTGTCACTCCTTTTAAGATTTATTAGAACCTCAGTCTCATCATCACTTTGTTTTGTTCGAACCAAGGACTTGGCTTTCCTTCAGCTTCCCTCCTCCTTGTATTTTCTTAAGCTGAACAATGGCTGCGTAGAAAGCTCATAGTAATTAATTCAGTTGTCAGACGAGTGGGGAGGATTCATTCTATTTTTCAAATTAAGTTGTCCTTGATGGGCCTAACGAGGCGTGTACTTGCAGACTCCAGCCACTGGAGAAACCCCCTAGACGCTAATAGCGGAAATTTCTGTCCAAATCGGAAGGAATAAATTCCTTACCTGTCGGAGAACAGGCCGTGACTCCTTCGTTTTCATTTTGTAACAAGAGTGATTTAGGTTGGTTTCAAATCACGGGGGCCTCCAGCGTGCCACTTTCTTCCCAGAGTTGACTCTCAATAACTTCCGATGTACTTTCCCTTCCGCTCTCTCTTCTTACACTTCCTCTGGGCTTTCTACTAAATCCAAACCTCTCTGAAAGGCTTTTGAGGGAGGGAAATCTTCCGGTGTGTATTCACAAAAGTGGGGAATTTCGGACAGAAAGCAGATACGAAGGAATTAATGATGAGATGTAGAGTCGTGTGCTTCCAAAGGGTATAGTATGATCATGATGGAATAGTCTGCGTCATCTTTTCTAAAAAATTTTATTGTGGGAAATGATAAATAATAATATTTTTGAAGAGCCTGAGAGGAGGAGGAGTGCCTGCACACTTCACAAGTTGACAAGAATTAATCGGTGTTGCTTCGCTTTGATGTAGAATTCGCAAAGAGCTTGTTTTCGTCGGAGTCCTCTTGTCCTATTCAATGTTCCAGAAGTACGTGGATTCTCCTCTTTCCAGACCATCAAAAGTTGTGGGAATGTCGCCATCACAGGAAGTGCTTTAGAGCCCAGAGGCCTACAATTCTAGCAGTCGAGATAATAAACAGAGCCCGCAAGTGAAGCGTTGAGAATGTAATCACTGTGTGAAAATCAAACGATGGTCATTAGCTCTAGTGTTGTTCCGAGTGAGTCAATTGATATTGATGTCTGGAAGATTTTGAGACTTGGAGCTACGAGGAGGGCCTTCTTTCTCCATCACACATAAGACGGAAGAGTGAAGGGAGTTGATTTGGTGGTGGTGAAAGTTTTCCTTTTCCAATGTCGCCCGTTGGCTTGAAGCTTCTAATAAACTGTCGCCTGGGCTCGGTGTGTGAGAGCTGAAGTGTAACCGAGCCTAATGTAGCCTGCGGTTTCACTTTCTCCTTTTCCCTCTGTTTGCTTTCCCAGAGACAACAGAGTGCTGGGTTAGTTTTTAAAACGTAATAACGTATACGCATATACAAACACACACACACAGATGTCTACTTTCCAGATTCTAATGCATCACTGAATCCCCGTGTTCAACCCCTTCCAGCACTTCCTGTTCCTCCTGTCTCTCTGTGTTTGGAAATCCATGATCGGGAGAAGAGTTTTTCTGGCAAAATGTTAAATTCATGCTTCGAACTGTGGATTTAAGATGCGAGTAAAGTTTTGGATTATGAAAGATGTGGCTGTGCTTTCTGCTAGTTAATGAGCGTATTGGGACCAGCAGGACTTTACAGTATGGTTTCCTTTCCTTTCCCGTTAGATTGCTTTCCCTTGATAAAGTGAGCTATGACGTTAGGAAATAAAGTTTGTGCTGCTGGCGGAAATTTATTTGTGAAGTTCCGGATGATAAAGTTTTGGTTATAATATCCGTTTAGAATGAAAATTAAATTAGGAGGAATGATGGTCCAGATAGGGAGGAGGAGCTAAGGCTGGATTCTAACTGATGGGACATCTGCCACGACGACATGGTCGCAATTAATCAGTGTCGACACAAAACTAAAGTCACGCGGAGAGCACGCTGATTCTTCAGGTTCAGGTGCATGGAACTGAAAGAAGCAGGTGATGCTTTGTTCGCTTGTTGTGATTGAGACTGATGGCTCCCTGTGAACCTAATGAGCTCCTGTTTTTAATTACAATTTTTTATGATTTTTCTTTTGTAGGCGGACATTTACCGGAAGATTGATGAGATGAGCAGAAACCTGAATGAGATGCTGGAAAAGGTGGTGAAATCATTGGTCGTGCACAAAGCCCATAACTTGGGTTTGATGGATCTGGAGATTCTTGACCTTTGGTCATCCCTCCATTCCCTTCCTAGCCTGATTTCAGGTAAAAGTTCAAAGAAAAGTAATCGATGACGATCCGTGGTGGGTGTGAAACTTTTCCTTTGAGCTAAGAATTTCTCAAAATTTTGTGAATGAAATCAGTCATGATTTGCATGAGTGGTGATGCGTTAGACTGTGTTTATTCGAGGAGATGAAGTCAAGTGGGTTTTAGGAGTTAGGCATTAGGGTGTCATAACGAGATGAATATTTCATGTCTTCCACCTGACATCATCAAGACCTCCATTTTGAACCATAAAAAGGATTAACCAAGACCTTAATTATTTTGCAGCCGGAGAACTCCTTGCCCAGGAGGAGGAGATTAGCCGGATCCAAGGGAGACTGGACTTTGCTCAAAGAACTGTGAACAAGTGCAGGGACTTTGTCGTCACTGCTGGAGAAGGGTCTGACTTTCACAAGGGGATTGAGCTCATTGAAATCGAATTAGGAGAAATCCGACTCCACTTGAGAACTGGGATTAGAAACGGAGCTTTTCAATGGGTCGATAGTATCCTTGTCAAGGTAAAGTTTCACGTTGCTGCCATTGGAACTATACAATTTACGATGATTTTCTAAGGCAATTCGAGACGGGGATTGGCTACTCATCGATGGAGCCAATCGATGCACCGCGGCGGTTTTGGATCGACTCAATTCCCTCATGGAGCTCAACGGCTCTCTCTTTTTGTCTGAGCGAGGAAGCATCGGTGGAAGTATTATTGAAATGAAACCACATGCGGACTTTCGACTCATTCTCACGGTGGATCCAGCCTACGGTGAAATCTCAAGGTATTACAGTAACACGCGACACTCTTCTGTTTTCAACTGCTGTATTTTGATGGTGGCAATTAATTCCGGATCACGGAGAGGGATGTGATTCCTGCGAGAGTGTCCTTTCCTCCAGGGAAAGTTATGGACTTGGAGGATTATATATTTTGGAAATCGGATTCTCGCAGGAATGAAAGGAAAATAAACTTTTTACTTCCCTTTACTTTCTTGCACACCACAGCATTATAAAAGTTTAGTGAGGAATGCGCCTTCAATACTTTTGGAAACACTGGCCAAACTTGGGATTGAAACCTAATGGAATGTCTTGCTTTTATTTCCAAAATTTTAGAGCCATGCGGAATCGTGGGGTTGAGATTTACGTCCCTGGACCTGAAGAATCTACAGCAGGGATACTGACGAATGACGCTGACGGGAGCAGGTGAAACAAAAACGAATCTTTGCATGTGACCTCGTTTCCGTTGATGGAAGTTGAAGGATCCATTTTCCCCGTTGTTTGATCACTCCGTGTGTGTCTCACTTTGTTCGACACTTTAATGTCTTCTTGAACTTTTCGAATGAGTCCTCACAGAGTTTGCCGTATAGGCCAAGTTTTGTGGACCATTTTGTCCCACCGGTGCCAACATCTCTGTTCTGCCAGGCTGAATATGACTTATTGAGTTGAGTAAATCGGTAGAGCGATGAAGGAGCAGCATGGCTCCGCTTCCTTTCTTGGAAAAGCACACTTGCTCTCTGCATAATTTCAACATGAACTCTTTTATGGGCTCATGTATGTCCGACTTTCCCCATTGAGCTTTCCTCCTAACTTACGCAAAAGGAATAATATATTTTACTTTTTATGATCCGCTCGCTGAAGGAAAAAGGAGAACAGGGACTTTCCAGACAGACAAAATTGTAATCCTTCTTTGTGTTTTGATCCTCTTCAGATTATTGGATTGGACGGGAAGTGGAGCTGGTTGTAGTGGCGAAAGGGCCTGGACGACGACCCTTGGGATCAACTGGTATGACCTGGACGCCCTTTGCAGAGCAGAGGGCTTACTACACCCAACACTTCGGAAGGAACTCGTAAATTTACATGGAAGGATCTACGAGGCTGTTGCGCCTTTAGCCGGTGAGATTTCGGGGAGAAAAAGATCCCCTCGGTTTTTATTTATTATTCACCTCTGTCACCTCCTTAAGTTGAAGCTGGGGTTTAAAGATTTATGAGCAGGGAGTAAGCTGCGAAAGCCTACTGCAGGGCGCTGCTCATGGTGATGACATGTCAACTAAATAATTGAATCGGAACGTGTTGGTTATGTATTCTGGACAAGTGACATGGGATTGTATATGAAGAGAGAAAGCGAATGGGGAAAGAACAACTGCTTTTAATTTATGAGTCACAACGGAAATCGCTGCTCGCGGATTTATGGA
This sequence comes from Pseudachorutes palmiensis, assembly GCA_009869845.1. Classification (NCBI taxonomy): domain Eukaryota; kingdom Metazoa; phylum Arthropoda; class Collembola; order Poduromorpha; family Neanuridae; genus Pseudachorutes; species Pseudachorutes palmiensis. Next base: position 21,133 of record VNWY01000492.1, on the reverse strand, counting down.
GCTGGTGCGGCGCTGCTTTCTGAGAGACTTTCAGACGATGACTTTGATTCCAGCAAGCGGAGTAGAAAGTCAATTGAGTTATGGATAATTTTTCCCATAGGATATTCTGAGCGTCCACACATCCACCAAATCATTGAGACCATTCGGACTTTGCGGGTGGAAATGCGCCACGGTGCTCCGCTACAGGCAGCCCTCCGTAATTCCCTGTCATCCGTCTATCTCAAAGGGAATCTTCATCTCCTCAACGACGAGCTGAGGCACGAGATTGAATTACTTATCAGCACTTTCGAACCCATTTTGGATTCCTCCATCTGCTTCCCACTACCGTGAGTTTAAGCGAAAGTCCACTTTTCCTCTGACTTTTATGACTCTCCAAAAACAGATTTTACAAGATCGGATTTCTTTTCGTTCCTTTCTAGGCTTCCAGTTTCAGTCCGGGATTTTATTAGTTCCCAACTTTATCGAGTATGGAGGCAAGCGGACTTTTTGGAAACGGCGCTAAGCACTCCGTCCATTATCCAAATGCTGGAGAGCATCAAGTTAACTCTGAAGAACAGAAAACGCTTAGAAGAAATCTTGACCTTGACTCCGTTCCTCAGAAGCCCGAAAGCTGACGTTCAAGCTTTGATTGGAGTGCTTAAACTCCATCCGAAATTCCAGGAATTTGCAACTCGTCTTGAAACAAAGGTAGCCGAAGTCTTTGACTATCCAGCCATTTGATGGACTTGAAAATCTTCCGTGGGATCCCCAGTGGAAGCCACACTTCCTTGGAAAATACCCAAAGACACAAGCGCTGACCAGCGGACAAGTCCTGGATAAAATTCATGACTCCACAAAAACATCGTTACAACTCCATGCCCATTTGTTTCAAAAAGCAGAAGATTGGCAGCCTGGAAGCCTTGGATTCTTAGCGAGGAATATGAAGCAAGGGAAATTTTTAATCGGCTCTTGTTCAAAGCTCTCAACTTTTTTCCAATCTTGGGCACTTATTGGAAAACTTTGATGGAGTTCTTGTTCATGGACTCCAGGGAGGGTTGACTGATGCAGGAACATTAAGATCCTCAAGTGAATATGCATCACTCTGGACACGTGGAGTGGGATCCTTTCTCTGGGGATCGAGGCTCTTCTCCATTGCCCAGTTACCCTACAACCCTACAAGTCCGATGACGAACAACGAAAGAATTAATTCCAACCTTAGCCTCTATCATTCAATGGATTGGAGAGGAGGTGATCCCATTTCTAATGGACTTGAACCCTGGCTCTGCAGCGGAGCTTAAGAAGTTGGTGACTTCCTGTCTACTGGATCAAGTGGACCAGGATGGAGGAAGTGGTGGGGCTCTGGTACTTGAAACTACGGGGAAGTCGTACAGGAAATTCTCGAGCACAGCTCCATTCTCACTCACCATTCCAGCCGAGGCGAAAGTTTTGGCAGAACTTTTAGAGTAAGTCATCAGCACATCAATCATCTTGGAAAGAGCAGACGCCGCGATGTTTCTCGTGTCAATGAATCTTAATCTTTGCAGACATTGCTTCACTGGATGGTCGCTTAGTAGCAGTGTTAAACCAGAGCGCTGGGTTCAGTTTCTGATGTCGCCAGAAGGAGAGAGTCACTACGCAGCTGTAGCTCAGCTTTGCTCACGAGTTGAACGCCACTCGAACTTTACTGAGGGTAAATTCTGTTGCAAACTAACTTTTATCTCAGTTCAATTCCATGAGTGTCTTCAATGTTCATTTTTCTTCTAATTTTGCAGATGACGTCCTAGTGTTAGAGGGATTCAAACTCTTAATCCATCGGATGAAGGATTCAGAGGTTACGATTGATGAAGCGCCTAATGAATTTCGTCAACTGAAGGACAGCATCATCGGATTGTTAGAACACATCCGAATCCAAGGACAAGCGAGGAACTCTCCATTGACACACCCATTGCTCCAAGCGCAAGGCGGGGATGAGGCTTCGCTCCTTGTGAAATACCTGTGGTGGGAAGAAGGAGAACGAAGTCGGAGTCTGTTCATGGATCACCCAAGCTATGAATTCTTACCGACGGCATGCCTTTTCCCGTACTTTGTGTCAAAGATCCTGATCGAAGAAGCTGGAGGGAACTTTCGCATCTCAACCCTTGGGTCTCGTGAAGTCATGAAAGAAGCAATGGACACTGTAGCTGGGGTCTTGACGCAGAAACTAGTCTCACCTGCTCAAACGGATGACCAAGTCCTGACACAGTTAGGAAATACGTTCAGCCAATTTTTGCAGGAAGCTCGGAATTCAATTATCCAATCAGATACGGCTGCTGCTAGAAGCTTTGAAGAGTGGTTGGCTACACTGCACTTGTGCGAGGCTGGAGGAGTAGAAGAAAGAATGGGACATATCGGGACTGTGTTGCTGGAAGCAGGCTCGTATCTGATGACCATTGGTGCCGCACTTCCGGCCGTTGACCCTGCAGTCGAAAGCGAGATTTTGGTGGCATATTTAGCAGAGGAAGTGAGTATTTGAGCTTAATATTAAAGTGGGCTTTGTGATTTAAGTTCGTTGTCTTTGACAGATTGACTTTTTCGAGACATGGATTGGAGCCCAAAGGATATACGGTTTGGTTGAAACAGGACGGGATGTGCTCCATTCGCACCCAGCTACAATCCATCCAGTGCTCGTCGAGTCACTGGAACACATGAAAGATTTGTACACGAAATTGACAGAAGCTAAAAAGTATCAGGCCTACCGTCCAGACCCACCGAACTACGTTTCATTGCGACAGGATTTAAAGCAGTTTGCAAACTCATTCCTTGGTTCACGCGATGCCCTGAAGAAGATAACGAACCAAGTTCGGCTTATCCTGGCTGATTCTGGAACTGAAGAAATGGTGCAGCACACGGTCACTTCTTGCTGTATTTGGATCGACGCTCAGCGCAACTTTGCGAGGAAAATAGTCAAACAATTTTGGTACTGGGACATCACTGCTGCTTTCCTATTTGCATCCGTTCAGGTACGTTCCTTCGGCTGTCAATTTTAACAGAAGTTTTGTCTAGCGTTTCTTTTGTGTATAGGCATGCATTGGATTGAGTCTTATTAGCGATTCCATCAATCGCTTCAAGTTGGGCCCAAGTGGGGTCGAGAAGCAGGAATTGAAGCAATTGATCGCCTTCCCAATTCCATACAGGAAAGATGTTTCCAACCAGCTTGTGGTCTCACATCCTGCATCGTCAAGTTTAAAGCCAATATTTAGCAAAGCGTAAGTTCTTTTTACTCTAATGAAACCGGCGTCGCATGCTAAAGTTAAGCGCCATGTGCCATAATTTATCATTTCACGTCCTTGTGAAGATTTTATTCAGCTTATTGCATAACTTTCTTTTGTGATCTCCTGTTTCAGAACGTACGTTGCCTCCATGGTTAGTTTCATGAACGAAATCCTGACTGAGCAATGTCTCAGTTCATCCACCGTATCCACACTTTACACTATCAGTGAAAGCCTCGCTAAAATATGGAAGTCACAAGAGGAAGAGAAGGAGCGTCAAAAAGCCCTGGAGGATGCAATGTACGTTTACAAAGGGAAGGAGCGAAGTATGCAGCTGACGGACGCGGAGCAAGAATCCCTAGACATTGCAAACACATTCCCAGACTATTTAGAGGATCTCATTGACTTGGAAGTCCAGAATTCACTGGAAAGTGGAACTGACAAGAGAGCCGCAAAGGAAAAGGCTCCGTCCACTGACATTTTGACTTCAGAGGATGTGGCGCTTTTCCTCAAGATCCACCACCATATTATGGCTCAAGTGAAGAATCACTGGATTTCCGGCAACCAGAACCATGTTGGGATCAATCCCGATTTTGTCACTCCCTTCCTCTTGCGGTAAATGAACGAATTACGTTTTGTAAATTACTCAGGTATTTCATCTTCCTGATTTGTCAGATTCCGAGTTGGTTGTCAACGCTTTCGAAACGTGTACAAATACTTGGGGAAACAAGAGGAGAATGATTTTATACTCGCAGCTTCCGTGGCAGTGCATAATCTGAAGAATCACCATGAACCGCCAGACTTCTTCCGGGCTGTGCAAATCTACGATTTTTATCATGACATGAACATTGACGAAGTCCATCGTCTCAGCTCTGTTCTTTTTGGCTTGAGCAAACGAGTCAAGGAATTGCTCATGGAGTGGGCGGATCATCCATCTTTGTTGAAGGTAAAGTGTAGGGACATTGGGAAAGCAAAAAGATTTTGACTTTGTGATTTGCGTTTAGATTTTGGAAGTTGTAGCCCGAATCGAGTCGTTCCGAATTGACAGTCCCCTAATGCGATTCCTCACTTGCTTGGAACTTCTTCTCTCGACAGCACAAGAATGGGAAAGTTGTGCTCATCAAGGTGTCTCCATTTCCATCTACCTGTCAGAAATTACTGAAATTATCATCAGTTGGAGGAAGTTAGAACTTCAATGCTGGAAGAATTTGTTAGAAATAACATTTCACAGGTGTGTATATCCACAGTTTCAGATTCGACGTTCTTGTTAGGTTGTTCTGATTGGTTTTCTTTATTAGGGAGCAATTTGAAGGTCACAAGTGGTGGTTCTACTTGTACTCTGCGGTGATGGAAATTGTGAAGAATCCAGCAGGTCAAGCGCCCCTAGAATTCCTCCATAGCCTTCATCAGTTCATGGAGACGTCATCCCTTGGACATTTCGAGACAAGACTTTCGTATTTACACAATATCCACTGCCACCTCATCTCACTGGAGCAGAACCAACCCAATTCCTCAATTCTAGAAGACTTCCTTCATCCTTATATTTGGAATACGCTCAATTACTATAAGCAGTTTCAAGGCGCAGTGGCTGCAAAGCTGACTTCACTGCGTATCCCAATTGAAAAGAAAATGAAGGATTTTGTCAAAATCTCAAGATGGAATGATGCAAACTACTTTGCATTGAAGGATTCAGTTCAGAAGAATCAGAAGATGCTCAGCAAGCTTGTGAAAGAATGGAAGAAAGCTATGCTCATCCCAGTCACGACGGTTTTAATAGCTGACTTGAGCGGAGTTGACACCCAAGACAAGCTATGGAAGCGTCGTGCAACAATTCCAAAACCCAAACTGTATTTTACAAACCCAAGAGAAGCGGCTTCAAACCGGATCCGAATTGATGTCCCTGACATCCTAAATGTCAAGCGCCTTAGCAAATTGTCCCGATTGTTTGGGAAGGCACAGAAGATCATAAAGCCAGTTATCGAAACCAATTCCGCATCTGGTTCCAGAGAAATTGAAGGTCTGGAGGAATTGACTAAAGGGATAATTGACAACGTCCATGAACTCCAAAGTCTCGAAGTGTCTGAAGCATCAGGAGAAAAGCGGAAGAAGAAGTTGCACAACATCCACTTCCGGAAGAGATCATCACTGGCAGACTTGTTCAAAGTATTGCAACAATTGAACCTCTCATACCGCCGTGGGCTTGTTCACTTGACACGGGATGAGAAGGTGAAGCTCCACCGTGATTTTAACATGCACCCGGTGGACATTGGAGCAGGCTGGAAAGTACTCTTCCCGACCTTTGAAGCTGACAAGGATCTCATCCGAGCTTGGGAAGGGTGTGAGATTTACTTTCAAAAGTCGTTGTCACGAATGGCTGTGATGATGAAGGCATTCCACGCTCCTTCGAAAGAACTAGGACCAAGAATTGTTGAGCGCTGCAGAGGCTTCGTCACCGACCTTATGAGCACAGCCGCCTCTCAAAAGGAAGTGATTGCAACATTTGCCCAGAATTTGTGGACTCTGAGGAACTTGATAAGTCACAACTACTCCGCTGGACAGAGCAGAACAGAGTTTGGACAGGTGTATCAAGAAGCTTGCAGAATTGAATACGGAGTCCAGCAAGTGAGGTTGCTCTGCGTCACTTTGGAAGCAGGGGTTGGGAGCAGCATCGAGGAAGTGTTGGCTAATGTGCTGAATCAGACGGCCGAAGTCAAGGACACACTTTACATCTACGTGGATTCCGTACATGTGCCAAACCTGAGTGAGAAATACATGGAGGGGAAGATCGATCTGAACCAGGCATTGATGAAATTTGCAACAGTTGCAAATCTGCTGAGATCCATTGGCAATGACACAATAATTGGCCAATGCTTCATCAGATTGGCAGAGGAAGTGGATGAGTTTGTGTCGATGTCAGAAAGTATTTCAAAATTACAAGATTTACAAGTGGTTGAACCAGTTCCAATTGAATCCAACAACTATACTGAGAAGTTTGGGAAGTGCGTGAAACAAACGCTGCAGAATGTGCTTCTCACTCTTGAGAAATTGCACAAGCTTGGCAGCACGAGTGAGCCAAAGAAGTCTGACGACCAAGAGCAGCCTGACCTCCCGAATATGAAAGAAACTTTTAGCAAGGAATTGTCTGCCTTTGAAATCCAAAAGCTTGTATCTGGAATTCTTCGGCTGATGAGGATCATGAGGCTTGGAAACTGTCCAGAATTCAACCCTGTGTTTACAGCGCTGACTCCACTCCTTCACCAGTACTCTCTCGCTGCTGAATTTTATCTGACAATGTACGTCCAGTTCCATCGCTCAACTGGTAAACTGCTTTCTGTCCTCCTTGGAATTTTTTCCACTCTTGGATCCAAGGTAATAGATAACAATGCATCATGTAATCTAAATATTCATTTCTATTGAATATAAAGGGATTTTGTCTACCGGCGGATTACGAGGACGATGCAGTGGCCGAAAGTCAGGACATGGATGCCACTTCTGGAATGGGATTGGGCGAGGGGGAAACGACTTCAGACGCGCAGGACGTGTCAGACAGGATGGAATCGGAAGACCAGTTGGAAGATACCCTGAAGGAGGGTGAAACTACACCCTCGGCGGACAAGGATTTAGATGATGAGGACAAAGGAGTTGAGATGTCAGAGGATTTTGAAGGGAAGCAGCAAGACAAAGACAACGAGAAGAAGGGAGACGAAGACGAGAACAGCGACAGCGGTAGCGACGAAGAGGCAGATGTCGACAAGGAAATGGGGGACGTGGACGACGACAATCCAGAAAAGTTGGACGACCAGGTAAGAATCCTGTCATGAGCATATTGGACAATAACAATTGTTGACTTGATTTATTCCTTTGTAGATGTGGGGAGGTTCAAGTGACGAGGAGGATGAAGATTTGAATGAAAAAGACGAAGAACAAGGAATAGGTTCAAATCGACAATCAGAGCCGGAACTTCGTGCAAAAGATCCTACTTTGGATCATGACAAGGAAGATAACGCTGAGCCTGAGAAGCCTGAAAAGAACGACAAATCCTCTAAAGAGATCAATGAACACGAGGACGAAGAGCTCAATGACGATCAGGTAGATCCTTACCATGGCCAAAATCAGCCAGAAGTAGAGCCAGAAGAGTTTGATCTTCCTGAAGACTTGAATTTGGATGGAGCAGAACCAAAGGACAATGAGGAAAACGGAGAGGAAGAAAATCCGTTTGATCTTGACACAAAGGAGAACGAGGACTTGACTGAAGTTCCAGAAGATGACAAAGCAGAAGAAATGGCAGAAGATCCAAATGAAGTCTCTGAAGACGAGGACCCTGAAACAGGAAAAGGGGTTGACGTTGAGAAACCAAGGTTTGAAGACGATGAGAAACCAGAAGAAGAGAAAGACGAAGATGAGAAAGAACAGGACCCGGATGTCACCACAGATCAGAACGGAATGGGCGTGGACGAGCCGGAGAAGGAGAATGAGGAGGAACAGAATCTGGAAGATACTGGCGATGCTCCAGCAGAAAGTGAACAGAAATTAGAAGACAAAGCTGAGCCTTCTGAAATGAATGAAGGAAAGTCACAGGATCAGACGACAGTTGCAAACGAGAAGGCCAAAGGTGAGCAAATGCAAGATGGAATGGATACTGTCGAAGAGGAGGAGAAAAAGCAAAATGACGAAACAGCTTCTGGACAAATGGAAAGTCGCGATGGGACTGGACATGAAGGGAAAAGTGTCAAGGAAGACAAGAATCAAAGTATTCAAAGAAAGAAGAATGAAGATGATGCTTCTCGAAAACCAGGTTAGAAAGTGTACAAAAGTTGGAATGTTTCTCCAATAATTACAAATCTTTAAACTTTATAGGTGACACTGACAAAAATCGGTCACTTGGAAATGATCCAAAGCTTCAGTTTGAAGGTGCACATCGACTGAAGACAATCGACCAACCAGAGCAAGCTGAAAACGAAACTGGTATGGAACATGAAGATGAAATTCCAAGCCAGAACAATGCCGAACTGTACCAGCATGTGAAGGATTCTGAGAAGAGTGATGCCCTCACCGTTGACAATTCCACTCAGGAGCAAGCTGAAAAGCAGAACCAATCCGAGTCAGAAAAGAATGGTGAGAAGGAGCCTGAAAATCCAGAATTAGAAGAAGACGAAAGAACCTTGGATGAAGAACCTAAAACTGATGGAATTGATCCACTCAAACCAGAAATGAATACCAAAGGGCTTCCAGACAAGCCAAAGAGCAAGGGAGAAGTTCGATTGGACGACTCCGCAGATGAACCAATGGAGGTTGAAATCGAAGGGGAAAAGGTTTTGACATTTGGTGCTCACAGGCCAGCGGACTCTGTGATTGAGACCCGTTTTGATTTGCTGGAAGAGTGGAGTCGAGAAAAGCAGAAGCTACTGTTGGAACAAGCCAAACGATTGGTCCAAGTACAGCAGGTTCATTTTTCATCGGAAGAGGAAGCAACCTCGCTGTCACAATGGCACGAACTGGAAGGGAAGACGCTTCATTTAGCGCAAGAACTTTGTGAGCAACTACGATTAGTTTTGGAACCTACACAAGCCGCAAGACTCAAGGGAGACTACAAGACTGGGAAACGATTGAATATGAGAAAAGTAAGTTCCTTCATTTCTAAGCACGTTTTTCCTAAACTTAATTCCATCTCTACAAATTCTGTTTGCTTCAGGTAATTCCTTACATTGCAAGTGGATTTCGAAAGGACAAGATCTGGCTTCGACGAACTCAGCCGTCGAAGCGAGAGTACCAAATATTGCTAGCTTTAGATGACTCCGCCTCAATGGCAGACAACCAATCCAAACAGGTAAACCTTAGAACCTGCATTAGTAGATGAGGAAACAGCGTGATCTGGATCAACTTTGACTATATTGTAAACGCATTTATGGGTTTTCCAGATGGCATTTTCTGCAGTAGCCGTAGTAGCCCGTTCCCTCGGGCTCCTAGAAGCGGGTCAATTGGGTGTCGTCGGATTTGGTGAAGATGTGCAACTCCTGCATCCCTTTGAAGAACCCTTTACTGATTTCAGCGGTGCCAAGTTGATTCAACGCTTCACTTTTGCTCAACGTGCAACACGGATTGCTCAACTACTGGAATTCTCAGAGACGCTTTTTGAGCAAGCCAAAGAGGCTCAGAGTGCCTCTTCTTCCCTGTCACCGGAGGTTGCTCAGCTCCTGCTCATTGTGTCAGATGGACGTGGGGTGAGTCACGAAGGCAGTGCTCTTGTGAAACGTGCTGTTCGTCATGCCCGTGAGAAAAACATTTTCATCGTCTTCATTGTGGTGGACAACCCAGAGAACAAGGACTCGATCCTGGATATCCGCTTACCAATCTTCGGGAAGGACGGAAGTCTGGTCATTGCGAAATATATGGATCACTTTCCATTTCCATTTTATTTGATCCTCCGTGACCTTGGAGCTTTACCTAGTGTTTTGTCCGACGCTCTTCGTCAATGGTTTGAACTCGTCACTTCCAGTGAACGTTAATTTACGTATATTTATACATTTTATTAAATGTACATGTTGAATTTGGACTGAATCTGTAGATTTATGAGACACAGAGTTAATTATCATTAGGCTTTCAACGGCTCCAACGGAGCTTATCATGGCGCAATGCTTACTAAAACTGAATCAGATTTATTGGGTCTTAAGATTTCATAACAAAATCAGTTAACTGACATCACTGCGTAATTTCTTGTCAGGTTACGCGCAGAACTGAAATCAGGAGAAAATTATTACAAGCTAGGGTAATGTTTTCGTTTCCCTGGATGAATTTTTACCTTGTTCATAGCGTTCATTGCGCATCTGATCACGGCGTCGTAACTTTTGCATTCCGCTTCAGCAGGATTGACGTTAGCTAAATAAAATTTAGAAGAAAATTTATGAATTGTCCAATTGCATCCCTTCTGCTGGAGCTGTATTTTCCAACCTGCAGCGTCTTGACAGTCCATCATGAGCATAGTAGCTTTTTCCCTGACATCCGCTGGGATATGTTTCTCAACCAACGCAAGTGCAGCGACGGGGTCAAGCAATCCATCCTCACCTATGACACCCTGTGCACAGAAAATATACAAATCAAAATGGTCGCCTGAATTTCCTATGCAATTGATCCACTTATCCAATGTCAAAACACATCTTAGCACACACGACATTTTGGCCGCACGTTCTTTCGGATCAGTCAGACCGAGTTTCGTGATGCAATCTGTCAGGCCTTTCATCTGCTCATTTAGCATCTGCTTCACTGCCTGCTTGCAATCTTCCCCTGCCTCTGCTCGGGAAATCTAAAATTACACCATTGATTGATTCCTCCATCTTTTTTCTTTCACCTTGTAATTAACTTACTAATCCGAAACAGGTAATTAAGAGGATTCCAAATAACGGCGTTTGCATTTTTCCAGATAATAAAGATATCCTTCCCTGACCACTGCTTTGATTACTCTGAAGCGGAACTAAAAGAGCAATTTAGGTTCTGAGTATTTTAAATGGATTTTATAACACCTATCATCACTCCCGTCCTTTGTCTGGCCATTCACGAAGGATACTTTGACAATTAAAAAGTTTAAATGAGCATTCACTGTTGCGTCCGGTCAGGTTTGTATTGTTCAGAGTTAATGGATTGGCAGGCTTTGTTCGAATCTTAATTAGTCTTCGGGGCTTTAAGAACGACACCCCGCCCGGAAGCTGGGAAGAACATGCTCAAGAGCTAACAGGAGATTAGCTTAATTAACACGCAAATCCTTGACGGTAGCTAAGATTCCTGCCAATCGTGTTCTCTCTGCAATAACTTCCGGTGTCCATGTTAATATTGTGACCTGTCCTCGTCCTGGAGCTAAGGTCCAAAAATGAAACCTCTGCCTATCAATCAATGGCAAAATTCAGTCAAATTCTTGTGCTTTTCTAAAGGTGAAAATCTCTCTGAAAAAGTGAAAGGTGGTGAAAGTGTGTACAACGGACATTGCAAATGACCATGGATTCAAAAATAAACGGCCACTCCCTAATTTGTATTCCTTGGGCAAATGACAACTTTCACTCAGTGCTAATGAACTCACTCATGCTTCGATTCAATGACAAGTTTTCCTTTGTTCGGATTCGCAAAATTCACTCAATTCTCGAACTTTGACATGGTCAGTTGTGTTCATTCCACTGGCCATTTTGTTTTTATTAAAGGGCGTAAGAAGCTTATTACAAAATGGATTCCTCGATTTTCTAATCAATTTCCATTGTTTAAATTCTACTCGAATAATTTTATTTTAGCTGTAATGCAATTTAAGATTGAAGATTGATTCAGGTTTCCGGTTATTCCTGGACGGTTGACTGGATTATAATTTCGTCTGGTTCGTCTGATTTTTCCAGAGCTATTTCCTATTACTATTGTGGATTGCAAAACTGTTAAACAGTCATTAATTAGAACAACAAATTAGTCATATTTAATTGGGATTGATGAGAAATTACCAGATTCAACGATGCGAGTGCACATTTAACAAGTGGATCGTAGGTCTTGCAGTTTTCTTCAGCCGGATTTACACCCGCTGTTGAAAAATAAAAGTTAAACGTTTGGATTTGAAATCCCTTTGAATAGAAACCTAACCTGTAACCTCGAAACAACCCATCATTACCTATTAAATATTAATGGCCAAGCATTAATTTAATTACAGGGTGATTAATTTATAATGGTTTCTCACCGTCCTCGCCCACACTTGGACATTTTCGGGCAAATGAAGGGTCGTGAACTTAAGGGCTCCGATGGGATCTGCCAACCCTTCCGGCGTCAGAATCCCTTCACGCTAAAGTACAAAAGACACGATTAATTTAATTGTGAACATTGTTGTAATTGGCGAAGAGGTCAGTCTGGAGTGACTCACACTCAATACACATTTCATGACACAGGTCATCTTCGCCTGTCTCTCCTTGGCATTTTTGAACTTCATTGATGCAGTGCATTCTGTGACCCCTTTCAATTGCTTCTTTGTAATGTCACCAACTGCTTTCTTGCACACTGCATCTTCACCCAAGACTGAAGACTATTAAACAAATTAAAACTCATTAACCCATTAATCTTAATTATCACACAATAGCCTAACTTACAAGGACAAGTGTTGTAAATGTCAGCAAATAAATCGTTAGCTTCATGATGGTTCTAGGAAAGCTTGAAGGGTAGACGCTATTTGAAGGTAAACTGCGTTCTAACCCTTTCCCAACATCCATTTTTATAAAAATAGCAATTTTAAAACAAAAGAATCCATGATTACTCCAACCTCATTATAGTTCAGGCTTCAAAAAACATCAGGAATGAAGACTCAATGCTCGTGTCAATTACCACCTTCGTGAGCTTTATTCAAGCTTGGTATTTACCCTGAATCCCAGAGTTGAGGCAGGGTATAGCTCGATAAACACCAAGGATTTTAATGTAGAATCCATTGAGGCGTCGAAATAAATGCACAAACATTCCAGACAAAAGAATGTTCAGTTTCACGGCAAGGAATTTATATTAGTTTGAACGCATTTTGGTGCAGTTGTAGTTATTAGATTATTATTAGAATATTAGATTAAGTAAACTCAAATAGAACTTTCAAAGGGCTGAAAATGCCAAAAAGGAGGTGGAAAATTTCCCACTTTTCTGTCATGATTTGGACTACTAACGTCAGATAATGCTCAAGAGCTTTCACCTTTCTCTTGTCTTGATCATAACAACTTCGTTTGCAAACTCTCACGGTCATGTCATCATCAGAAATGGATGAATCAAGAGAGAAGAGGACATCATTCGGAAATTCCATCGTCTTCGATGTAATTAACAATGCTGCTTTTTTAGGATGGAGATTTGCATTTCTCAGGACGTATAGCAGTATGAAATTTATTAGTTTTGTTCCAAGAGTAAGAGGAACAAATCAGAATTTCTGTAGTTTAATTCGTCAATCAATTGAAAATGCTAATGTAGAAACTGCAACGATGCAATTTATGAAAATTGTATCCAATTTTTATTTGCTTATTCTGTTCATTTTAAGGCAACGAAAATCTTGGAAGCATGGATTCGAACGCTACCGTACAAACAACACCGACACTCTGGAGCTTCCACCTGGCGTCTTTGCTTTCTCTGTATAAATGCTCTCTCCCTCTGGATTTTTATTAACGATTGATTTTCGCCTAAATCACATCTTTCCCTTTATTTTTCAATTTTTAAACTTTTCAATTAAAACATCGAAAAAATCCGAGTACTGTTCAATGTCAATGTACTTTTAATGACATCCATGAAAGAATTAAGTTATAAACTGATTACAATCAACAGAGCCATGGATAGTTTGATTTGTGGTAAGGAATGGGCTTCGAATCTTATTTACAGACCTGAAAAAATATAATTTAGATATTGATGACTATATTGATCCATGTACCAAATCCAGCTTCCAGCAGTTTACCTTGTTCATAGTAGCTTGAGCACATTTCATGAGCGGTTCATAACTTTTGCAGTAAGGGTCATCCGCAATGTTACCGATGATGCTTCCTGTAGATTCCAAAGGGATCATAAGCTTATGACTTATGAAGTTGTTTTAAAACTACTGTGCAATTAACCTAAATGTTCATGACAGTCCATAAATGCTTCCAGTATTCTGTCCCTGATTTCTGGTGGGACTTCATTGTCTAGAAATGAAAGTGACGCCGCTGCATCCGGTTTGAAGTCAGCATCGAGCTAAATCACATATCAGAACAACAGTTAAACAAGGTTTCAGAAATACACAATAGTATAGAAATATATCTGAAACAATTTAAACTGATGACGTTAGGGGCTTTTAAAGCTTACCACTCCAGATTTCTTCATGGCGCAGACGATGATGCACTGGAAACGAATAAGATTGAAAATTCACCTACTTTCTCCAACGCTAAAAGAATCTTACCATCATTTTCTCAGATTTCTCCTTTCCGCTTGTGAACGTCATTTCACTGAGGCAAGTCTTGACATTTGTAAGTTGACCTTTTAGATGACATAAATCACGTCACATCTTCTCATCATTTTCAATTTCCAATTTACCTTTCACTAATTTTGTCATTGCAGCCTTGCATTCTGCCAGAAATGCTTCGTCTCCCCTGGTATTGATCTGAAATTAGAAACCCTGGACCTGGAAACTGGAACTTTTCTCAAATTAACATTCAATCGCTTACAGTACATCCTAGAAGCAGAATCGAGGCGAGCGTCACCAAATTCCAAACGGGCTTCATTAGATCCTTCTGGAATCTGGAAATCTGGAATATTTTTTAGTCTTTTAGTCTGAAGCACTCATTGCTCATTTTAAAATGGCTTTTTATAATGTCCAATGGGACTTATCTATTGTCCATTTCCGGTTGATGCATTCACATTTTTATACCTGATTACAGTAATTTAAGCAGCTTCCAAAAATTTACATGTTCCTACTGTTGGTATCAAATGCGTCATGAGCATTTATCCTTCAGAACTATGCGTTTTTAAATACCCATTGCCTTTGGGCTTTCAGGTTTGTATATTTTATTAATTACAGAAATTGCTCACTTTAATTGCATAGGACTTCTGCGACGATTCATGAATACAGGGACGCCGTTTTCCCTATGCTTTTTATTTTACTGCCTTTTATTCTGGTATATATAAGGTATTAATAATACTAATAAATGTTAAAACTACACCTGGAGAGGTCAAAGGTCAAAGATTATAGTATTAATTCTCACATTCACCGGGTCATGTCATTACCACCTGGAATTCGCGTGATTAACACACTCCTCGACAGCGTGCTTTCACGATGGCTTCTTAGCCCTGCGAGAGACAATTAGAGTGGATTTTTCAAAAAAAGAAAAAAAATTCAGCTGAGATTTCTCAAGTGCAATTTGCTAATTTGTATTGCTTGATTTTGCGGCAGGCGGCAGGGCAGAACAGTTTTGGTCTTGATTTTATTAGCTTAGTTTACCGGTGACCTCTGTGACCTTGAGTAACCTGTAGGGAACGACGATGTTTGCCACGAAAAGATCTTCAGCCATGTCATTGAAGAAATTGTTGTCCAGAAACGTAAGTTAATTACGAAGTTGACATAATGCTAATGCATGAAATGCCTGGATAGTACTCGGGTTGGGATTCGGGTCACACAAGCCTAAAGGGGTCATCCGGTTTACTTTACCTACTTTACTTTTACTGATGCAGTTGGCTTCTTATTACCTAAAACTTATAAGCCTGCTAACTTCGGTTGCTTGATTTTAATTTTAATGCCATTTCTAATTTACCGATAATTTTATTCCAGTTTGCCTCTTGGTCGGTAAGTATATAAAACCTGTTGATATCGGTATTGGGTGTTGTTGGAGAGATGGTTTCTGCTAAATGAAATGACCCATGTCCTGGAATAATACTTGAGCTTTGTTTCTTTTGTATTGTATTATAGCTCTGGCCTAAGAATCTGTCTACCGAAGCGACATTCGAGACGAAACCGTTCAAGCTACATAAATTGGAAGAAGGCCCTTCAACCAGTGTCTCGCTAACGAGAGATGATGGCCTTTTATTGTAAAACTAAACATCAGTTCTTAAAAGAAGGCATCTTACTGATTTGCATAATTTTAGCTATCGACAGATGCAAACTATTCGTAGAATGGAGACTGCCGCTGGCAACCTGTACAAGGAGAAAGCAATCCGTGGATTTTGCCATCTCTACTCTGGACAGGTTCGAAGACTATCGAGATTGAGATCGTGAATCTTTACAGACTTCTTTTGATTTTCAGGAGGCCGTGGCAGTTGGAATGAAAGGTGCGATGGAAAAGCAGGACAGTGTAATTACAGCTTACAGGTGACTTTTGGAATGTTGCTGAACGCTTCCAGTTGAGGAGTAATTGAGTGCTTCCTATTCACAGGGCTCATGGCTGGACGTACGTCATGGGAATTTCTCCATACGGTGTAATTGCAGAACTTCTTGGTCGGAAAGGTGGTTGCGCTCGAGGAAAAGGTGGCTCCATGCACATGTACGCAGAAAATTTCTACGGTGGAAATGGAATTGTTGGAGCACAAGTAAGATTTAAGATTATTTTAGTAGCGTAATTATTATGCTTCATGCCTCATGTCATTTCAGGTTCCGTTGGGTGCAGGAATTGCACTAGCACATCAGTACAAAGGCGACGGCGGTGTGAATATTGCGCTATATGGGGACGGAGCTGCGAATCAAGGACAGCTATTTGAGGTGTATACATATTGACATTATCTTATTTATTAATAATTGTTTCATTTATTAGGTTATAATAATATTAATCATCATCCTTTACCTTTTCTGGAATTCCAGGCTTACAATATGGCAAAACTGTGGAAGTTGCCATCCATTTTTGTCTGTGAAAACAACGGTTACGGAATGGGTACTTCAGCCGAGCGCGCAGCTGCTAATACAAGCTATTACACCCGTGGTGACGCCGTTCCTGGCATCTGGGTAAAGTTTTCGGTTATCCAGGGTTTTCACTGACGCCAGTTTTTGATAACGTTTGGGAATTCAGGTGGACGGTATGGATGTGCTGGCAGTACGAGAAGCTACCCGATTTGCAAGGCAAATGTGCGCTGAAGAGAAAGGTCCAGTAGTGTTGGAGACAGTGACATACAGATACTCCGGTCATTCCATCATTTTTGTCTGTGAAAACAACGGTTACGGAATGGGTACTTCAGCCGAGCGCGCAGCTGCTAATACAAGCTATTACACCCGTGGTGACGCCGTTCCTGGCATCTGGGTAAAGTTTTCAGTTATCCAGGGTTTCACTGACGCCAGTTTATGATAACGTTTGGGAATTCAGGTGGACGGTATGGATGTACTGGCAGTACGAGAAGCTACCCGATTTGCAAGGCAAATGTGCGCTGAAGAGAAAGGTCCAGTAGTGTTGGAGACAGTGACATACAGATACTCCGGTCATTCCATGTCGGATCCAGGTACTTCATACCGCACACGTGAAGAGATTCAAGAAGTCCGGGCACATCGGGATCCAATTCATCAACTCAAGGACAAGCTCCTACAGGCAGAATTAGTGACCGCTGATGAATTGAAGGTAATGGCTTTCTACAGATTTCTGACGCGCTGATTTTAACTCTACATGTAAACATAGGCTATTGACACCGAAGTGAAAGAAGTAGTGGACAAGGCCGTGAAGGACGCCAAGGCTGATGGTGAAATCAGCCTAGAGGAACTGCCAGCGGACATCTACTCTGAAAATCTAGAACCGTTCATCCGAGGAATCACTGCCACCGATAAGCTTAACCATATTAACATTGGTCCTCGAGTTAACTACGCCTAGTCATCCAAATATCTCCCTTCAAGGGAATTAAATTAGAAACTTAGACCGTGACTCACTTCGAGGTTTGTCTAATAAGGAGAACGGAATCCAGGAACAATTGGCAATTTTGATATCCAGGAAATTCCTGAAGCCATTGTTTTTACTAAAATTCAAATTGCTCATTGTTAAATCAGCGCTCTCCTTTTTTCCAAAGAAGAAAACGAGAAATAGCCGAGGAGTAAATTGTCGTAAAATTGAAACGAACAATATGTTTTTTATGAAGGTAATTAATCTACTTTTCTCTTTGAGCCGAGGCTTTCAACAATCGAAGTATTCCTGGGCTTCATTTCCTTGTCTTTGTCCTCATTCTGTCACCAGCGTCCGTCATCAACAAGTTACACGTATTCCAGCGCACAATATGTTGTCGATTTTGTGTCTTTTAGTCCTAGGTGTGGCTCCTTCATGGGGCTTTCGATCCCATTCTGAAGGTTTTCGGCCCCATTCTGAAGGGGAACCCTCAAACCTCTTTTACCTTTTCCCACAAGGTAAGGCAAAAGCAATTAAAGACAAAGAAATGATTTGGTAACTTTTGACCTTGATTTTTTTTGCAGCAGGGAAACCCATGAGCTTTACTCCAGGCGACCTGAAGAGATTCTCCGGCCATGCTCTCAAGATGCTGCAGAGTAAATGCTCTAAGATCAACCCCTCAACCATTTTCGAGCTGAACAAGTTCTTCAGCAAGGCGATCGCCAAGGACAGCGAACCAGTCCCTGGGGTTGACAAGAATTTCCATCGCATGATCAAGTCCATAACCAAATGTTCAACCAAGGTTCCCAAGGTCGTGGTCCCTGAGGAGAAAACAGAGGAAAAGGGATCTTGGATTTCAGACGTTTTCTTCAGGGATTCAGACGTGTATCGCAAACCCTTTGTAAGCTCAGAAAAGGAGGGGATTATAACACCGGACAAAACACTGGTGAGGAATTTTACTATGACATGCATGACTTCGCTTGGGTAAAATGTTAACGTTTGTGGTTTTTGGTCTTAGCAAAGAGAACGCGTCAAGGTCGAAGAGAGCGAAGTCCACATAGAATCAAGTGGAAAGCCCAAACAGCCTAAACTGGTCTTGGCAAAACCCGAGAAAGAAGAGAAAGCCACAATCCAAGTGGCAGGGAAGAAAAGTAGCGAGAAAGAAGAATCCAAAAAGGAGCGAAATCCATTTTTTGCATGGATCTCGAGTATCATGACCTCGGTGAGTAGCTTCTTCAGACGAATTTTTGGATCTGGACGTCAACGACGTGAATCAGGGGAGTCTCCGGTTGTGGCAACTAAGACCCACCCCGTTGCTGTGGCCGCCGTCGTTCCTGCTTCAACGGTCATAGTGCATAATGTTGTTCCCGAGGGCAACTCCGGAAAGGCAAAGTTCACCCAGCTCATGACCCAAGTTTGCCGCATTTACTGCGACAAATGCGACGAAGAAGTATATCCGTCTGACTTCAAAACT
Source organism: Pseudachorutes palmiensis (assembly GCA_009869845.1). Lineage (NCBI taxonomy): Eukaryota > Metazoa > Arthropoda > Collembola > Poduromorpha > Neanuridae > Pseudachorutes > Pseudachorutes palmiensis. The sequence continues at coordinate 2,141 of VNWY01000492.1, read as the reverse complement.
GCTGCAAAGGAATTTCTGGACCATATCTTCCGGATTGTCCCAACCCAGGGTATCGAGCTTGCAGCCACGCATCACCTCACCAACGAGTTCATGAAATCCGTTGAGGAATGCGAATAAATTTTATTCCTATATGCTATGCTTAACCCCTGTTAAACATGGCTTCACGTTCAATAAAATATGCAAACCTTAGATTCAACTATAACGAACCATGTTTAGAAGATCTCTGCAGGTTCTTCCCCTCCACCAAAGTATTGCCAGGATTCTGGAATCCGAAGCCTCACTTCTCCAGGGGGGGGCGGAAAAAAGCTGTAAAGTTGGTTGACACTTTGGAGTAGCGTAATACTTTCAGGAGTATTGTCACCATCAGAAGCAAAGAGTGTGAGCGTCAAGATCGGGATTTGGGTTGAATTACAAGCAAGAGTGAAATCTCCAGCGATACCACCACCCGGAATGCGCAGTTGTGGAATTGTTGCTGCTTCATCAACTTCGCTGGTCACAGATGATTCCAATTCTGCCCACCCCATGCTGTAATTTTGAATCGAAGACTCAAATGATGTATGATTCAGAGTTTGTACAGCCAATTCTTGTTACCTCTGAACTTTCTGCGCTTTCGTCTCTTCCATGGCTTGTCCAATCACATAGCGTAACCGCATTACTGGATTACTCAGTTGAACGTCATTTCTCAGCGACGCCAAACTGCTCCCAAGACATAGAACATCCTCGAATCTGGACTCTTGAATCCACTGAACAAGGAAAGCAACAAAGTCGTCCTGTTTCTTCTGCGAATACGAGCAAAATTAATTTATTACTTTCATCAAAAGCCCAAGAGCGTTAGCGTAGCCCTACCTACCTTCGACACAGGAGAATGGAACTGCATAAGAACAAGTTTCTTCTCAATTTGCTGAAACACTGGGGTGAAAGAGCAATGATATTTAGATAGTTTATGGTGTACTAAATTACATTTCCGAACTTACGTTCACATGCAATCATTAATTTCCCATTTCCAGTGTTCCCAACCACCGCTTCCAACGCCGGGTGAAATACTTGTCCGATTCTTACAGGTCGAGGGTTCAAGTTCTCTAGAAGCAAATCCACTGCTAGCTGTCCAACATTTCCAACTGAGACCGCTGGCTATGGGTTTTAAAATAAGATCGATTTCAATCTCAAACGATATGCCTGAATGCCTGATACTAAAGTCATTTTCATTTGCATTTACTTACCACAATTAGCCTGTAGCCTTCAAAATCTTGCTTACCAAACAATTTCATAGTTCCAGTTTGGCTCACTGACTGTAAAGGTGACATAGCGAAGCCTAAGCCTGTCCTCTCACCTTTCAACAATAGTAAGAAGGTCAAAGTTTGTAGGCAGCACCAACGATTAATGAATTATTTTTGATGTCCGTCCGTGTTAAACTTGTTCTTGCAGAGTCACGAAAAAAACTCAAAGTCTGCTGGGAAAATTCCCGCCATGGATGAAAGGGGGTCGACGAAGGGGTTGTTCCACACGTCGGTGTTAATACAGTAGACTTCGGTTACAAGCAACCTCCAGGGACGTCCAAAAACTTGTTAGGAGACCCAACTTCATGTGAGATTTCATCTCACACTCATTCACATAATCCAAAAAAAGTGACTCGTAGCGGAAATTTCCTAAATCCGGAGTGAATTAACACATAGGGCCGTGGGTAATCCGCGGCCCTTTCGTGGGCGCCCGTTCGCGGAAGAAATCCTCGTATCCCCGAAAACTCCTCGTAAGTGAGGAAGTGCATTAGAATCATTTTCTCAAGTTATACAGGTTATATTAGGTTATATTATAATATAAAATAACCTAATAACCTAATATACACGATAATAATAAAAATAATCTCGCTCTTATTCTAATGCATTTCTCCTCACGAGGAGTTTTCGGCGGATTTCCTCCGCAGGGCGCAATTTTCAGCGGATTTCCTCCGCGGGGCGGATTTCCTTCGCGAACGACCGCCCGCGAAAGGGCCGCGGATTACCCACGGCCCATATATATTGTATACTACAGTAAAGGTCGTATGTAGTAAACTTGATGGGGGGCAACACTTTGGTTAACTATAAGCGACGTTTACTACAGCCAGTACACGTAAACCCCTATTATCCTGGCCGGGGACCCCAGGT